>NQII01005522.1:123256-143473 GCA_002778355.1 Clitarchus hookeri
TAAGTCGCCTGAGAACATCATCGCGCTGCTACAAACTGTTGGGGCTCACACGGGTGTCGTGGGCTACATGCCGCAGGTGAACACGTCATCTGCGACATCTGCCAGAGGACGCCACAACATTCTGTTTGTTGTTTCGTACTATTCAACTAATTTTGCATCGTAATTTCAAACCAATTATTATAAATGTTTAATTCAAAAATAAACACTTCAATTTTAAAAATAAAGTCGAGATGTAAAAACAAATATTTGTAAACACTTTGGTTCCTCATAACGATGTTACTCTCGCTTATGTTTGTATACGAATGCATTTCTTTTCATAACTAATGCTTTCTGAATCTTTTCTGCGCCATATCTAAATATAACACAGCACTACAACAACTATACACAATAAAAGGGTAAAAGAATTCAACTGTAAATGTTCTGTCGAAAGCATGATTGTTACGGCAAAATAAAGTCTTCACGATTTCACAGTCAGTATCTGAATGGTTTCAGCTTAAAATCTTAAGCCACGTTAAGGGGCCGCGGTAGTGTAGGGGTTAGAATACTCTCCTCGCAACCAGGCGAACCCGGATTTTGCATGTGGGAATCGTGCTGGACGATGCCGCTGGTCGGCGGGTTTTCTATGGGATCTACCGTTTCTCCCGCCCATTCATTCCGGCGCTGCTCCATACTCACCTCGCTTCGCCCTCGTCGGCTTTCAAGACCTCGATGTTAAGAGCCGCCCAAATCTCTTCACTCACTCACTCACTAACTTAAGCCACGTCTAAGTCATTGAAATTACCATGGTTTCGGTGAAGATTTCGGTCCCCAGTTTACAGGATTGTAGTTACAAGCGGTTGTTACATAGGCATATTGAAATACTTCGACAAAGCTAAGTCCAAAAGCGAATATCACGATTATTTTTGGAAGCGTTATAGGAATCGTTTTGATGACCAATTTTATTTCTGAAATAATAAATAAAGTAAATTATCCCAGACGCA
The DNA here is from genome assembly GCA_002778355.1 of Clitarchus hookeri. Lineage (NCBI taxonomy): Eukaryota > Metazoa > Arthropoda > Insecta > Phasmatodea > Phasmatidae > Clitarchus > Clitarchus hookeri. The sequence continues at coordinate 124,237 of NQII01005522.1, forward strand.
GGACACACATTTCTCGCTAGTTATGCGTGTGTGTGTGTGTATATATATATATAGATAGAGAGAGAGAAATATACATACATACAGAAACATGTCTCTCAAACAAGTTTTCCTTGACAACCACCTGTGTAGCCAACTTTCTCCTGGTGAATAGGACTATTGAGAAAATACAAAATAGTTATGCGACACACTGCATAGTTTGCATAAATTGATTTACTCGCGATTTGTTACACAAACGTACAAAATATTAACCACTCACACACAAAAGCTGCTAACCTAGCACACACAATATAGTTCTGTTGTAGAATGGACTAGGAGATTTGGTGCATTGATGTTGAACTTTATATTCTAACATCAAAAAGCTTACTCCCGTCGTTAGTTCAATATAATATTTTGTTGGAAAATGTATTGTTTTTACAGCATATTTGTGTACTCAAAATTCCAGACATTTAAGTTTAGGCGCAAAATGTTATGTCTTTGCAATGTTTAAAAAATGACTAAAAATCTGTCTAAATTAATACACTGCTTTTTAACAGAAGACAAAAAACAGAAAATAGTATACCTTTCCTTTCAGATACAATGTACTGAATGGCATAATTACACGTAAAATTCATCGTCACCTTGTTGCAACTTCGCTTGCGACAAAGATTACGGTTTGAAGCAGTAAATGACGTCACAGGCAATCTCGTGTGGTCAAAGTATGTGCGGGTACAAATATTAAAAGAAACAACATACTATATGAATTTCTACGATATAAAACTGTCCGTTTGTGCAAGAAAAATTTTCTACTAATCAAACGCGGATTATTGCAAAACTTTGGTTATCTTCCACTCGCACGAATTCAGTACGTTTTCAGACTAGAAACGTAAAATTATCGAGTGTATGGTTACGCTCATGATTTAACTAACTGTATTTTTATACACGAACAAGAGAGCTCAATTGAGTGAGTATTTTAGTTGCAAGTAGTCGTTCGCACGAAATGTGCTTAAGACTTAGGCGTGGGCATAAGTGTATGCACATATGGAGAGAGAGGCATACATATGCATATCTGTAAGTAAAACGTTTTCAAAACTGACGGGCTTAGATAATCAAACCATGTTCAATCAAGACTTGACTGAATTATTCAAGTGAAGTTACGTGATGGCTATTCACGGTAAAGTGAGCACTTTTCATATCAACCATTGAAAAATGTCACTGCCCATACCTACGTATATTTTATTGTGGGCACACTTACTGGCATGCGCCTAGTAAAGTTGGTAACGACGATGGGAAAGTAATTCCACGTCTTAATGTTGAATTAAAAGTGCTGAATAAACGTTTGTAAATACAGAAATCATTTCCTTTACTTCCCGTTTTTTCAATACAAAAAAGTGTAGTAATGAGTAAATTTGTAAAATATTTACCCTTATAATAATTCCACAGATTCACTTCAGAAACGCATTAATAAAGTGATCAGGCCCAAAGCAATGAGAATGGTAGATATGGTGGAATAACACACGAAGTGCATACAATAAGATCTTAAGCAGGGCTTTCAAAAGCGCTCAGTTTCCCGTGAACATCATATAGTTGAATAACAGTGCCAACTTGTTGGACAGACAGTTCGTCTATATGTACAGGATCTAGCGACACAGGCGTGACGCATATGCGAAAGGAGAAAGGCGTGCAGCGAGGAAGGACTGTTTGGGAGAACAACGTGTAGCGAGGAAGGCAGTGCAATGACAGGACTGTGTAGGAGAACAGTGTACAGTGAGGATGGCAGTGCAGTGTCAGGGCTGTTTAGGATAACAGCGTGCAGTAAGGAAGGCAGTGCAGTGTCCTTGCTGTTTAGGAGAGCAGTGTGGTGCAGCGAGGAAGGTAGAGCAGTGTCAGGGCTGTTTGGGAGAACAGCGTACAGCAAGGAAGGCAGTTCAGTGTCAGGGCTGTTTAGGAGAACAGCGTACAGCAAGGAAGGCAGTTCAGTGTCAGGGCTGTTTAGGAGAACAGCGTACAGCAAGGAAGGCAGTTCAGTGTCAGGGCTGTTTAGGAGAACAGCGTACAGCAAGGAAGGCAGTTCAGTGTCAGGGCTGTTTAGGAGAACAGCGTACAGCAAGGAAGGCAGTTCAGTGTCAGGGCTGTTTAGGAGAACAGCGTACAGCAAGGAAGGCAGTTCAGTGTCAGGGCTGTTTAGGAGAACAGCGTACAGCAAGGAAGGCAGTTCAGTGTCAGGGCTGTTTAGGAGAACAGCGTACAGCAAGGAAGGCAGTTCAGTGTCAGGGCTGTTTAGGAGAACAGCGTACAGCAAGGAAGGCAGTTCAGTGTCAGGGCTGTTTAGGAGAACAGCGTACAGCAAGGAAGGCAGTTCAGTGTCAGGGCTGTTTAGGAGAACAGCGTACAGCAAGGAAGGCAGTTCAGTGTCAGGGCTGTTTAGGAGAACAGCGTACAGCAAGGAAGGCAGTTCAGTGTCAGGGCTGTTTAGGAGAACAGCGTACAGCAAGGAAGGCAGTTCAGTGTCAGGGCTGTTTAGGAGAACAGCGTACAGCAAGGAAGGCAGTTCAGTGTCAGGGCTGTTTAGGAGAACAGCGTACAGCAAGGAAGGCAGTTCAGTGTCAGGGCTGTTTAGGAGAACAGCGTACAGCAAGGAAGGCAGTTCAGTGTCAGGGCTGTTTAGGAGAACAGCGTACAGCAAGGAAGGCAGTTCAGTGTCAGGGCTGTTTAGGAGAACAGCGTACAGCAAGGAAGGCAGTTCAGTGTCAGGGCTGTTTAGGAGAACAGCGTACAGCAAGGAAGGCAGTTCAGTGTCAGGGCTGTTTAGGAGAACAGCGTACAGCAAGGAAGGCAGTTCAGTGTCAGGGCTGTTTAGGAGAACAGCGTACAGCAAGGAAGGCAGTTCAGTGTCAGGGCTGTTTAGGAGAACAGCGTACAGCANTGCAGTGTCAGTGCTGTTTAGGAGAATAGCATGCAGCAAGGAAGGCAGTGCAGTTTCCTTGCTGTTTAGGAGAACTGTTTGCAGCGAGGATGGCAGTGCATTGTCAGGTCTGTTTAGGAGTTGTCAAACGTCGCTCCTACCGTCACGTCACTCAGTGCTGTTTAGGAGAATAGCATGCAGCAAGGAAGGCAGTGCGGTTTCCTTGCTGTTTAGGAGAACAGTTTGCAGCGAGGATGGCAGTGCATTGTCAGGTCTGTTTAGGAGAACAGTTTGCAGCGAGGATGGCAGTGCAGTGTCAGTGCTGTTTAGGAGAATAGCATGCAGCAAGGAAGGCAGTGCAGTTTCCTTGCTGTTTAGGAGAACAGCGCGCAGCGAGGAGTGCAGGGCGGTGTCTAGGCTTTTTAGGAGAACAGTTTGCAGCGAGGATGGCAGTGCATTGTCAGGTCTGTTTAGGAGAACAGTTTGCAGCGAGGATGGCAGTGCAGTGTCAGTGCTGTTTAGGAGAATAGCATGCAGCAAGGAAGGCAGTGCAGTTTCCTTGCTGTTTAGGAGAACAGTTTGCAGCGAGGAGTGCAGGGCGGTGTCTAGGCTGTTTAGGAGAACAGTGTCCATACGTGGGCAGGGGGGTGTAATGGAAGTACGGACCAGGACTCCGCCTGCTCGCGGTGCGACATGACGGCGAGAGTACGACGATTACGTGCACCAGGCGGAGCGGACCTTCGAATGAGACGTCCGTATTTGAAACTATAGGTTGTTCACGGTAAAGTGAGCACTTCTCAGGCCCTTGTTACTGTGTTTTTATTAGCCATTTCTTATCCTTCCGCCACTTTTTCAAATAAATATTGCCACGTTAGTAATATACACTGTGTGTATATTTCACCGGACACGAAAGTTAACGTCTAAAACTACAATGAAATGTATTTTTTGTCTATTATTCCAAATGAGATAGCTTCAAAATGTCCTAACTTTACCTTGAATAGCCTATACCATTGGTGAGTCTGAAGGCTGGCTTTGGGTAGCTCCTGAATTAGTGGAGCGCTCTCTGTAAGTACAGTAAATTATTACGTCCGTCAGACGCAGGTTACACTGTAGTGTAGCATGACTGCATACAATGCTTACAGAAATTGAGTATTTCATATGTTATGTGTGCTTGCATATCGTGATTTCCTTAACTTAACGTGTAGTTTGAGTCACCCAAGACCTCGATATAACGAATGGTACAAGCCGTATAACAGAAAAGTGGCGAACTCTAGCCAACTTCGCACCAACCTAAATTGTCCTTGCGACGTGACATCACACACCGGCTTCAGTTTGACAACACGTGTTTTGTGGTGCCAGAATTTCGCTACATTTCCGATCCCCAAATCTTTCGGTTTTCACTTGTGTAGTGGGGGCAGGACTGAAAGAAAGGAAATAGTTTTTGTTTTTATTCGAAGAGACTAAAATGGAGGAATTGTATACGGCGAGAACTATCCGAGTACTTGCTAGTCACTGGTGCAGAATGGTAAGTGAGCTGACTTTCTTGAAACCGTATGATGCCCCAGGTTTGGCATATCTGTTCGAAATTCAAAAATTTTGAACAGCCCTACTTCTTCACATTGTTGTTCATATTTCTTTACCACTTTTTATTTTAAAGAAATTTAGACGTATTCCGAATAGAAGACACTTGCCCTCCTTTTATTTTTTTCTCTGAAGAGGAAAAAATGTTTTTAAGGCAAATAAATTTATAGTTGTTTCAGAGAAAAGCTTTTCTGGTAGTTTCATACACACCAAATTGGGAACAATGGAACTATGTCAGGAATTAGATTTTTCACTGGTGAAACAGTTTTCAACACAGCGGATGACGACACAGTGAGAAAACTACCAATTACAGGGCGGACTGATCTACAATCGCTAAGGCTGGGGAGGGTTTGTGAGAAGAGTGGAGGGAGTTCATCAGTCCGCCGCTTGGTGGCAGTTCCGTAGATTACATTCTGCCGAACATTGCATCCATGCGTTTTCCAAGTGCCTTTCGACGTAAAAAAAAAAAAAAAAAAAAAAATTGCAATCTCGTTTTGAATAGCCAGCTGACAGATAACATTTCTAGACAATAAGGAATAGCAGTAATATTGCTATCAAATAGCCAATATTAAAACAGATTTTTTTTTTTCAGACTCATGAGTAATTGTTTGACAATGAAAAAAATAACTAGAAAAAATATAGGATGGTAAAAAAAAAAATATCTCAGTGGGACAAGGTAAGAATTCCAATATTTTTTCTCGTATTTTGTTTATAAATTTTTTTTTTACATGTTTTANTAACATTTCTAGACAATAAGGAATAGCAGTAATATTGCTATCAAATAGCCAATATTAAAACAGATTTTTTTTTTTTTTCAGATTCATGAGTAATTGTTTGACAATGAAAAAAATAACTAGAAAAAATATAGGATGGTAAAAAAAAAAAATCTCAGTGGGACAAGGTAAGAATTCCAATATTTTTTCTCGTATTTTGTTTATAAATTTTTTTTTTACATGTTTTATATTGCGTAGCAATAAGCAGTGCATTCTGCAGTGACGAGAATTTCACATTTATAGCGCTTTCTAGATGATAACCTCTGTCTGTTTGGGAGGCAGTGTACATATTTATGTAGGCCTATGCTTAACGCAGTCCGAGATATTGATGTTATATGTTTCTACGAGGCGCTATTACTTCGTAGGCGAATGTGAAATTGTAATTTAGAAAAAGTGGCTGACGAATCACTAAGATCTGCTGAAAAGTTTTCTTCTGATAGTTGCCCATAAGTTGCGCACAGGAAAGTGGTGAAACCTGGTAAATGTTGGTTCCGAATAATTTGTGTATATATTCTATNTGCCCATAAGTTGCGCACAGGAAAGTGGTGAAACCTGGTAAATGTTGGTTCCGAATAATTTGTGTATATATTCTATACTCTAAATTAATACCTTATATACATATAACAGGACGGACGCCGATTTAACGTATACTGAGACTATACTCAAACTCACACAAAAAGTACTTTCTTATGCCCATATGAAAACGTAAGTGATGCATCAAGCATGTAATTGGACTATTCTAATCAGATGAAAGCTTGAATGTGCGTATTTCTACCACCGTACCCATAATCTTTGAAGAATTATTCATTAAAAAAAAAACTAATATAATGTTAGTTAAAGTAAGCTAATCTAAAATTATTAAGTGACTTTGGTTTTTAGGGCTACTCTGCCATTTTTGATTATGTAAGAAGTGGCAGGGAAATTAACTATAGGTATGAGGTACATATTAAACACCAGGATTTGAAATGCTTATAACAAAAACTAATCAGGATTTAATGTTTAATCAAAACTGTCGAATAGAAATGTAAGATTATTAGATTAGTGGCATCCGCACAATGTTTTGTTTTTTCTTAAAGACATAATATTAAAATTAATGTAGGTGACCAATTCACTAATTAAAAATGACTCGCTTTGAAGCTGTAAGACTGAGGGATTTTTAAAAGGTAATTGTCGTACTACAAAATCTCAGAAATTATATTTAAAAAAACCTGATTTGAAACTATAAAACTGAAGGATTTTTAAAGTTATTTGTTTTACTACGTCACCGGAGAAATGTGTAAGTATGGGGAAATTAGCTAAAATAAACAAATACCCAATCGAGCTCTCCAGTGCTTAACTAACTTACTAGGCTTGTCTTGTTTATAAGTGTTTTACAATCTTCGTCCTGTTGACTAGACAACTACCGTAATACAATTTATTGCTGCCAAATAGTGATTGCTAGAGTGAACACAGTCGAAACTGCTGGCTTTAAGAACAGTATTAGGTACCAATTTGAGAATACGGAAGTACATTCCAGCAGTTCTTACGAAATTATTGTTGCAGCCTGGCGGTCCGTTACCCTTTCCTGCGGCATCCAATCACCAGCCAGCAGCCTGTGGACTCGTGCGTCTGCAGGAAGACGAGTCCAACACATGGGATGAAGTGATGTGTGGAGACGCGCCTGTTTTGCTGATCGCCCATGCCTGGAGGCGGTCGGTCGGGGATTGTCTCCCCTTTTGAGAAACGTCTCGATTTTTTATCAGGTCATGGCTGGGAGAAAGTATAAGCGCACTCGACTTACTCCACGGAAGGCAGTTCTTGAGAGTGCGTGGACGACGGTGTTTCCGTGGTCACGGCAAGCTATGGCAACGTGGAGACAGCGACCTACGTCATCCAGGTGCTCCTAGACGGGTGCTGCGGTGGNTGGTCACGGCAAGCTATGGCAACGTGGAGACAGCGACCTACGTCATCCAGGTGCTCCTAGACGGGTGCTGCGGTGTTTGTGATCCAACCAGGTATCGCAGCACAAGTGCGATGAGTTCAGGAGAGACTGATACAACTGCTGATCTGATTCGTTTAAATGTAAAATTTTACTAACATTACTACTTTAATAATTAGAGACATGCAAAATTCAGGTTGTTATTTGGGGGCACGTTCAACTTTAAATACTTGTACATTTGCAATACGTTTGTCATTGGAGCATACTTTATTTGACNTTATTTGGGGGCACGTTCAACTTTAAATACTTGTACATTTGCAATACGTTTGTCATTGGAGCATACTTTATTTGACACGCCCTGGGTAACTACATGAACACAGCACAATTGTGTGCCCCAATCACGTGCAGTTCAGTCAGAAAGGGCGTGGCTTCACTTTTATGCAGCAGCCAATGGAGAAACGATGCCTGCTCGAGTACGGACAGTAATGCAATATTTAGCCTGATGCCGAATAATCACGCAAATTTTGCATGTCAATAATAATTTAATTAGTTAATAAAATATGATATTTGTATTGGCTCATTATTTGTACTGGTGTCTGTACTATATTGAATTATGATACACTTTTTAAGACGTAGCTGTATAATTTTTTTAGTATTGTAAATAAATTAGTTAAATTACATTAGTTATTTTACTAGACAAAATATTTTTATCTCTTCACGAATCTGGTTTCTCCCAGACACTTGACATGATAGCTTTTTAGGTGGAAAATTTGAGGCTATCTTTACTTCAGTAGAGTATAAAAGTTCTCGGACTTTTATGTCAAATGTGTTAATTGATTAGAAACTGACTGGTGTCACATGAATCTTCAATTCCAGCCATGTTATTCTGCGACGTGTAACAATATTATTGAAATAAATACAAAAATGCAAGAGTGGAAAAGCATAAACTGCATTTCCATAGAAAATAAAATTAATATACATACATTGTGCATTTTCTCAGTTGCAAAACTAGTAATAGTTTCAAAATAAATATGTATTCTCTGTCAGCAGTCGATATAATAATGGTAATATTGTATGTAAATTAGTAGGCGTCGTACATCGCTACAACATTTGGGCCTACCTATAAATTAATTCACATCCTGTTCCACTGGAGAGCAGAATCGGTGCTCAAAATGTCTGACTTACGCCGGGTGCTCCCTCTTCTACAGAATCGTTATTGGGCGGTGGTGAAATCGCAGATATTCTCTTTAGTTTCGTTAGTTCTCAGGAACAATGCTCGTCAAGGCCTCATGCTCATGTGGCGAGGAGGCCTGACTGGCAACGTTTCGATCCCATCACACAGCGCAAGTGGTGATGGTGGTGGTAGAAGTAATGGTTTAAGCCACGTTGGTAATGCTGGAAACTAGTGGTAGTTGTGGTTTTGGTGGTATTGTTAGTGCAGGTGGAGGTAACAGATGTGAGAGTAGTGGTTTTGGTGAAAGGGTTGGCTGAAGTTTTGAGAATGGGGATGGATTGCTGTAATGGTGCCTGTGGTGGTAAATGTGGTGGTGATTGTGATTTTGGTGGGGGTAATGGGTGGGCTGGTGGTGGCATTGTTAGTAATATGGCAATGATACTGGTGGTATGGTGATGGTAATTGTGGTGTTCGTTATGATGATGTTTGTGGTGTTGGTGGTGGAGGTATTNTGTGGTGGTGATTGTGATTTTGGTGGGGGTAATGGGTGGGCTGGTGGTGGCATTGTTAGTAATATGGCAATGATACTGGTGGTATGGTGATGGTAATTGTGGTGTTCGTTATGATGATGTTTGTGGTGTTGGTGGTGGAGGTATTTTTGATGGTGATTATGATGGCGATAGTGGTGATTGCAGTGACAGTGCTGATGTAGGTAAGAAAAACGACGGTGCGGGTAGTCGTTTTGCTACTGGTGATACTACTGGTGGTGGTGTTGCTGTTGTTGTTGGTACAAGTGGTTGTGTTGGTGATGGTGGTGTTGGTGGTGGTTTTGGTAGTGCTGTTAACGATGGAGTCGGTGGGATCGGCTGAGACGGTGGTGTTGTTGGTGGCGGTGAGGGTAGGGTGGATTGTAACAAAATATAATTGTTGGGTAGAAATTCCTTGTTCTGCATGGTCACCGAGGACAAGGAAAATAAAAATGAGTGGAATGTAATTCAAAGTGGGAGGAAGAATGTCAGCGTGGTAGTGGAAAGAAAAAAATTAAGATAAAGTCATGCAAATAGTTGTTTGTTAGGAATGGAATAAATCCCCAGGGTTCTCACTGTCCCATTTAAAGTACATAGGACCATAAGTTCGATTTATAAATTACTGGTAAGTTTTTCGATCTTGAAGGTCGCAGCTCGTCGGATCACTGCATTTCTTGATCAAGAAAACTGATGTNATTACTGGTAAGTTTTTCGATCTTGAAGGTCGCAGCTCGTCGGATCACTGCATTTCTTGATCAAGAAAACTGATGTAATATACCCAAACAACAAGAGAAGCAATATGGCCGCATGTCAGAACACTTCGACAAACTTTGGACACGAGCGAAAGATTCGTCTTTAGCTACTTTCCTTTTTGATTTATGCCAAGGAAATTAGATCATATTATACAGGAGTAAAAAAAAACAACTCTCATTATAATGACAGTTCACTCCTCATATCATAAACATATAAAATATAAATCTTGAATATTTCTTCACCACTGCATAAAACAGTTNTGACAGTTCACTCCTCATATCATAAACATATAAAATATAAATCTTGAATATTTCTTCACCACTGCATAAAACAGTTAAGGACATTTGTAATGTAAGAAACTGGTTTTGATCATTTTTCGGATGTTGTTTTCCAATTGTACTAATGAGTACTCAAAGACGTAAATTAATTTCGATGGAAAAGTAAACTACTCTCAAGATAAAGTACTTTTCCGACAGTGGTCTAATGTGGTCCATATTTCGGCCAGAGAGTATGCAAAAGTTAACCAATGACTATTTGGTAGCGGATTGATTTCATATTCGTGGACAAACAGTGCCGGAAATTAAAATGAAGGCCACTGAGTGACACTGTTTACATATGTCTGACTTAAGTTCGAATTTTCAGAAAAATTTTTATGGTTAGTAATTAGATAATTCCTCATCCTCACAAGGGCCGACCCATTCGCCGAATACTGGAAGGGTGCCCACACACACTTCCGCAGCTTGTGAAGTCCTCTGTACGGTCAGAGAAAGTGAGCTCNGCCGAATACTGGAAGGGTGCCCACACACACTTCCGCAGCTTGTGAAGTCCTCTGTACGGTCAGAGAAAGTGAGCTTCGAAAGAGAACTCATCCATGACTGACTACAGTGCCAAGTGGGAGACACAGCCAGCATGTACAAGAATCTACACAATNCGAAAGAGAACTCATCCATGACTGACTACAGTGCCAAGTGGGGCACACAGCCAGCATGTACAAGAATCTACACAATACCTGGTCACTGCGCTTCCACTCGCATGCCGTGGAACTAAAAGAAGCTCATTTCGTAAGTACATTGACGGAATGTTGCGTCTGTCACGATATTGTTTCAGTGCCCAAGTTTCCCACCTGTTATCCGAAATTCAGTTATTAAGAACAGCTGCAAAAACAGATAAAAATTGCAAGAACTCAGGTAGAATTTTTAATTCATTTATGAGTTAAATAATNTAAGAACAGCTGCAAAAACAGATAAAAATTGCAAGAACTCAGGTAGAATTTTTAATTCATTTATGAGTTAAATAAATTCATTAAAATTATTTAGTAGTGAATCCAGCAGCTCGGAAATAATGAATGGTTCTTAGTGAATTTAATAGATACTTCCTGCTGGCGTTTGCAAAATAACTTTCATTTACAACAATGGTGTATTACTGGTTGTAGGCTGTAATATAGTGATTAAAATTTGGAGGGTATCAAGATTTTGTGGGTACGTGATACGTAAAATATTGTTACAAATGCATGGGTGAAGCCACGTTCGAGAAGGGATATCGGTATTAATTAAACATAACTGTTAATCTTGCTAATTTATTTACATAACTTCAAAAATAGTACAGCCTTATCTTTCACAATGTATGTTTCACTCGCCTTGATGCAAATAATAAACCAATAGCAAACTCATTAAGTGAAGCAATTAAATAATTTATGTAGTCCTATCAACAAAACTATGCAATTATTTTATATGGGCCAGATTGTACCTGTCATATCAGCCACTCATGAATTCCTCCCACCTCTGCCTCAAGGCCTCTGTGGATCACAGACACCACAGTAGTCGTCCCATAGTCGCTTTGGGAACACAGATTGCTGTCTCCATGCTGCCAGTAATCCTATTGCCCATCGAATCCTCAGGAATACTCCCCAGTCACCATCGTCCTCACACCCCTTTACCCCTTGTGTGGCGTAGTGTATACATCTACACTAAATCTTCTAGATTAGGTGCCAGATTATGTGATTATGCCACAGACAATCTGAGTATTTTTGTAATAACAACTGTTATGAATGTTAACAAGTAGAATGTCCGCAGATACAGATACACTGTAGTTTTAATTTAAGGACTTGGTGGTAAAATATGCAGATAAGCGTTTATAAGAATGTAAATACCAAAATGTCAAATGAAAGTGATTTAGTACACAGGAAAAATGACACGAATATAGAAGTGTTTACTGAGCTAGGGAACACAAAAAAAAGTCATTGACAAGACAAATGAGTCTCTTAGTGAGCTAGTGGATCAGAAAATCGGCGGAGTCAATTAAAAAGTGGACAATAAGATTGACCGCATAAGCTGTGGACTGGAGTGAGTGAGTGAGAGATTTGGGCGGCTCTTAAAATCGAGGTTTTGGGAGCCGAATAGGGGTGAAGCGAAGTGAGTATGAAGCAGCGTTGGAATGCAAGGAAGGGGGGATGGGATATCCTCGAGAAAACCTGGCAACCAGTGGCATCGTCCGGCACTATTCCCACATGCGAATATCCGGGGGCGACCCCGTCAGAAATCGAACATGGTTCGCCTTGGTGGGAGGCGAGTAGTCTAACTACTACACCACCGTGGCCACTGTGTGGGCTGGAGCAGAAAGTAAATGCCCTGAAGAAAGAATGGCAAGAAATTCTACAGAAGAAGTACAGGAGACCTTCTGTGGCTAAGCAGGAGGAGAGAATTACAAACAGTGTGGAGAAGGCAAAGCCTGCCGCATGTACAGCAGTCAGAGGAGGAATCCAGCAACTTTTCTGTGTTTGTTTTCCCTTGCCAGGGGCGAGGAAGGGGGTCGTAATTATGGCCACTCCCTACGACGGACAGCCACATAAGTGGGAATACCATCATCATTCGAGATCGTCGCCACTCTCAATGTCTGGTCAGACGGATAGTGTACCTATTACCTCGTACCTGTGCTGAGAGGACCAGTACTCAGCACACTCCATTCCCTGCCAGACCAGCATCGTCTAAAGTACTCCACTCTCGTATCGGCCTTGGAGCCGCGATTAAGTGACCATTCCTGCTACACGCCCACCATGCCCAACTGTAGAACCGCACCCAACGACCAGGAGATCCATTACAGTAGCTGTGGCAACGTGTCGCGCAGCTAGTCGAACTGTTGGTGGAGCAGTGTCTAGAGGTAGCACAAGATGTCATAGTTTTGGGCTTCTTCGTCAAAGCCATCGCCGATGTGTATGTTCGGCAAGTGGTGCGCCTGGCTGTGCCACACACCATGCAGTACGCCCTAGTTGAAGCTCTGGAAATGGAGTCGGCAGGACAAATGCCTACACTCTGGTTTACAGTGCCGATAGCGACAGTGATCCAATCTGACGAGGACAGTATCATCTGGACGCCCTGAAGACCAGGGTCTGTGCCCCAGAGCTTCAACTACCTAGGTATCAGGAATGTTGAGGAGGGAGGGTTACCAGCCTGGGAACTTGAAAGCCCATTGTCCCTATCGCTAGCAACAATCATCACCAGCAGAATAAATGACTCGGGAGAAATGTGAGATCATGAAGATATCGAAAAACAAGCAAACACTAATCTAGAAGGGTAAAATTTATTTAAATTTAATGCCGGTGACTGTTGGAGAAAAGGCCCCATGGTACATAACTATATGTTCCAAGAAGAAAGAAAATTCTGCTGTGCTTTTTTCATGAGAAGCCTACAAAATGACCCTTATCAGATGAACAACGACACGGGGGCAATCATAACAGTAGTCATGCCAGATATTTTAGCACATTCCCCCAGCAATCACCAGGCCAGAACTTGGGACAGTATTACTGACCACAGTAACAGATGAGACCAGCCAGTAAAAGGTAAGAGGAGGGTGCGATTGAAAATTGGATAACTCAGTCTGTAAGATGATATTTACACAGCTGATATAGAGGATTATTATATGTTGGGGTTGGGTGCATTACGAAGACTTGGATGCTGTATTGACAATACTATGAGGNTGATATAGAGGATTATTATATGTTGGGGTTGGGTGCATTACGAAGACTTGGATGCTGTATTGACAATACTATGAGGGTGTTTCGGTGGGGCCATACTGAGTTGGTAGTGTCAAAAAAAAATTTATCTTTACCATCCAGCTGCCCATTAGTTTGTTGTAAGTAAGTGGTGTTACAAGTTTCTAGTGAAGCTGTCTTTTTAGGTCAATGCCAAATACATTTTTAGGCTTATAGGTTTAATTCAGTCCACAGCCTTGATGAAATAATTCGTCAAGAACACTGGTCTCCCCAAAATCCGACATATTCCCAGTTAGGATTATTAACTTGTCTGACTTGGTAGTCCAACTTGAATAGTGGGTACAGAATGGGGCCTGCAAGCAAGTTTCATAGATACTATTACGTGATCGCTGCTTCGCATCCCGCGCGAGCGAGTGGAAGTGAAGGACAGCAGTTATGCGATAGTGACAGCAGCAAGTCAAAGGATTGTTTTGAATGAACAAGCGATCGATAGGCCGATGGCCACATATCTGTTACAGAAAGCGAGCTGACAACCCTGGTGTTATTGATTTCTGCATTTATCTGAAGAATGCTCTGGATTACTGACCTTGTTCTCTCAGCATGACTCGGGGTGCGTTGAACCATCCAGATGGTCAGGGTGAAAGATATAAAAGTGTGACAGGTCTCCGAGCCGGAGTAGTTGATAAGTGAATGAGTGGCTGAGTTCCCGAGCGATAGAAGACTAGCAGCAAGAGAAGTGACCAGCAGAAGGGAAATCTGTAACTACGAGTACCAAGCAGTGATGAGTGCAGCGGGCAGGCTGGACTATTGGACTAGATACGTGAGTCAAATACATTACAAATGGTGGCAACAGATAGACTGAACGCATGTTAATAATTAGTATGAGTTAATTGACTGTAACCAAACAGACACAATTAAGAAGGCTGTTACATAGAGTTGACATAGGCATTAAATATTGGCGCTCACTGTTAAATAAAAAGAGTAATAGTAGAGACAGATAATTTAATGCTGTAAATAATAGCTTTGTGAATAAATTAGAAATCAAAATTTAGTTATTTTATTTTTATTAAAACCTCCATTCCTCACGAACTTAGAGACGCCCCTCAGTAATCCATGTAACAATGCATTCCAATGTCACTGTGGCAACAATGCCAGACAGTAGTGAGAGTATTTTACCAGAACCATGAAAGGAACTTTTGTAAGGAACAAGAGAGAATCTGAATTGGCAGCAAGAGAAGCGAGTAGCTGAACTACTGAACTAGTGTTGGGCTGCTTTCTCTTGAGGGCCAAATTATATGGGTACGGATAATGTTGCATGCCATCGAATAAAAGAGATGCCAACCAATAAAGCAGTCCACAAGACGACTGCCACTATCCTCGCATAGTGTTGAAGACATTTTTAAGGACATGGATGATTTAGATATGATCGAATTTAGAATTATCAGACAGTCGTTGATCGTCACACAATGTGCTAGTTAAGAAGAAAAATGGATGCACGAACTTTTGTATAGACTACCACCAGCTTAATAATGTGAAAAAAATACTCATAGCCACCCCCTAGTAGAGATGATATTTTGCATAGTCTGGCAGGGGAACAGAGGTTTTTCGAACCTTGGTAATGAAGATTGGTTACTGGCAATGTAAACTAGCCGTGAAGGATCGGGAAAATACTGCTTTCTGTAGACTAGGGTTGGGAATTTGGGCGTTCTAAGACTACACAATTCTCCTGCTACCTCTGAACACCTAGTGGATAAAGTACTCTCCTTAGATGTTCATATGTATTATTAAAATGACATTTTCGTCACAAGGAAACATTTGACTTTGTGTTTCTGAGTGCAGCAGCACCTAACTTGAAGCTGATCGCTGAGAAATGCCATTTCTTCAATAAGGAAGTTATTTGCTTGGGTCCTTTAGAGATATCTAATGGAACATAAACGGACCCCGAGAAAACAAAAGCAAAGAGCAGACTGACTCAAACTGGAAGTTTAGTTGGACCCCTCATTGTGAAACGACTTTTAGAATATTGAAGGAGATTTTGACATTCCCATCAGTACTAGGATTCCCAAGAAGTAAAGGTGAGTTCATCTTAGACGTAGATGTCAGTGATGTATGTATTGGGCCTGTGTTATCACAAGTACAAGATGGAAAAGAGAAGCCACTGGATAATTTCAGCAAAGTGTTGCCAAAGCGAGAACGAAGGTACTTGTGGGACTCGCAGGAAACTTCTGGCTATGGTGAAAACAGCTTCACACTTCTGCCACTAACTCTACGGCAGACATTTTATTCTGCGAACCGACCATGCCTCATTGTGATGGTTACGGAACTTCGAGAACTCTGAAGGGCGAATAGCCCAATGGATACAGCAACTCCANGTAGATGTCAGTGATGTATGTATTGGGCCTGTGTTATCACAAGTACAAGATGGAAAAGAGAAGCCACTGGATAATGTCAGCAAAGTGTTGCCAAAGCGAGAACGAAGGTACTTGTGGGACTCGCAGGAAACTTCTGGCTATGGTGAAAACAGCTTCACACTTCTGCCACTAACTCTACGGCAGACATTTTATTCTGCGAACCAACCATGCCTCATTGTGATGGTTACGGAACTTCGAGAACTCTGAAGGGCGAATAGCCCAATGGATACAGCAACTCCANACCATGCCTCATTGTGATGGTTACGGAACTTCGAGAACTCTGAAGGGCGAATAGCCCAATGGATACAGCAACTCCAGGTGTACAACTTTTAAGTAAGACACAGGCTTGGATGTGTTAATACTGATGCAAATGCACTAGCTAGGAAGTAACATAGGCCATTACTTCACCGCCATGAATGACAGGAAGAAAATAGCAGTGGCTCACTGATGGCATGGAGGATTAATATTTAAAAGTTCATACTTAGTTATGTGTCGTCTACGTGGAGTGATGAGAATATCAGGAAAGACCAGCTGAACGACTAATAGAATGACACTCTCATGGAGAAAGAAATGTGATAGCTTCTCTGTTGCTCTTCCCTGACACCAAAACTGTTACCAGAGAGAAATGTCTTCACCGTTAGTCTCCCTGGCATGAATGTTGAAGTGCTATGTTTGTATATATGTCGTAAAGAGAGAATAAAGTAAGCTAGTAGTTTGTGTGTGTTGATTCCAGCTGCTCCCCTAAATCATACAAATATGCCCAAACAAAATGACAGATACAACAAGTGTCTGGCTTAACGCTCAGGTTCGAGCAGGGCGCGATGATCGGTTGAAAAAGGAACTTGAAACAATTACTAATGGCTAATGCTGTACCACTATGTTACAGGAAGTTTACATGTGGCCAACATTATAACATTTAATATATGGTATATTTAAAAGTTGTTTCTCAATGGAACACATAATTTCTGGGCACGTTACAAAGTTTCAATTGAAAAATTTTAATTTATACATCCTGTTAACTATGCAGTAATTTGTAAACACACAAAAAGATGCAAACTATAACGAACAAACATTACATAGTGACTTCTCCGAGTGCAAGAGGAAGAATACATAAAGATAGTAGATTAGTGGTGTATCTTCCTCAGCGAACGCGAGAGGAAGGCTGCACCTAGACAGCAGGCCAACTAGGTGACTTCTCCGCCGAATGAGCGGGNTTCCTCAGCGAACGCGAGAGGAAGGCTGCACCTAGACAGCAGGCCAACTAGGTGACTTCTCCGCCGAATGAGCGGGAGAGCAGGCCAGTGAGGTAACTTCTCCGCTGAGTCCGAGGGAGAGGAAGGCTGCGCTTAGACAGCAGGCCAGTGAGTTTACTAATCTGCCGAGTGCGAGAGTAGGGGAGACTGCACCTAGACGGCAGGCCAGCTAGGTGACTTCTCCAGTGAGTTTCAGAGAGNGCCGAGTGCGAGAGTAGGGGAGACTGCACCTAGACGGCAGGCCAGCTAGGTGACTTCTCCAGTGAGTTTCAGAGAGGGGAAGGTTAGACCTGGGCAGCGCGCTAGCGAGCGGTGATGACGCACACAGGCCCGGACCTTACCTGCGAGCGCCAGAGGAACGCATACAGAACAGGCAGCGAGATGGGTCGTCCTTCTTCGCTCCGTGACTCAACAGTCGCCTCACACACCTCTGCCTTATCGTGCAGCGTGCGTCACCTCGAGCGGTCGTCTGAATGCTAATACACGCACCGCCACGGCCCGTGTTGGGACAGCCCGCGGCCGCTACGCCACACTTCCTGGCTCACGACCTACAGTGCTTCCTTCACCTCGCCTTCACAGCTGATGTCCGTCTGTTCAGGAGCGCTGAGCTGCACTCGTGTAAGGCTCCCACCTACCCGAAGCTGTTTCCCGCGTGTGAGGCCGAGAGGCGCAGGAGCGATAAGGGCGACACTGCCACACGCACCAAGTGCGCCATCGCCGCTAAGTGCAAGGCTCCCAACTGGCGTGCAGTGTTCTCGACGCGCTGCGTGTACCTATGGGACTTGCAGCGGTAACCTTATTATTTTATTGCTGGAAAGTCTGTAGGAAGGTCCAATGGAGGGCGCTTCAGTGGTTTTGAATGCATCTGATGCGTCTATTTTGAAATACAATACTTTGAAAAAGCTGTTTTTAGCCTTTTAGGAGTTCTCTGNGTGTACCTATGGGACTTGCAGCGATGACCTTATTATTTTATTGCTGGAAAGTCTGTAGGAAGGTCCAATGGAGGGCGCTTCAGTGGTTTTGAATGCATCTGATGCGTCTATTTTGAAATACAATACTTTGAAAAAGCTGTTTTTAGCCTTTTAGGAGTTCTCTGAAACTGTGTTTCTAATGTGCGTGACGTCTTGAAAGCAATCAACAGCCTTCGTTTGAAATGTGTGTTCTTTTCGTAGATCAGCACGTTGGACGCAAGTTTAATAGTTTCATAGGGAAACGAGTATTTCAAACTCTACACGCAGATCAAACGCCAGGTAGGCGGGGGCATTAAGGCCCGGCTTCATCCCTACAGCAGACATTCTTCGTTTTCGCGTCACAACTTCAGATTCATGGTCATTACTGACAATGCACGATTATAGACATTTTACATTTTACGACTTGTTTTATAATTTTGTGCGTAATTTTAATTATGTGTTATCTGCTTGTTGTAAAAAGCCGATAACATATTTACATTTTATCAATAAGTACCTGACTTCTTGCAAGCAGGAAGTAGCACACAGTGAAAATAAGATACAAAAATATTAAAGAACTAGTAAATGGTAAATTTTCTATAATCAAATATTTCCAACAATACCTTTGAAAATTATGACACGACAACGAAGAATTTCTGCATATTAGATGAATTCAAGCCTTAAGGAGGGTTCGGTTCCATCCGTTTTAGATTTTTAGAATTTGCGCAAAAATCTGCCTTATAGATTGTTTATTGAAGTTTATGGAACGACAGAGCACACGCCAAACCTTTGTACATTTTTTGAAGTTGGCATTACTTAAGCGACAGTGCCTAGTTTAAGTGCTGTCATCCCCCGCAAGGAAACGTTATTTATTTCTTCCCAGCTGTTAATAGATAAAAGTTATTAAAGATGGTGAAAAGGTAAACACCTGGCAAAGCTTGAGAAGCTATTATTTACGCCGTCTCGTGTGAAAAATCTCGCTAAACCAACTCAAATGTACGTCATGGCAAAAAATACATAAATTCAAGATG
>NQII01005522.1:143501-160282 GCA_002778355.1 Clitarchus hookeri
AGCCTAGGGGCGCTACCTACCCTTCCTGCAGCCACGGAGTCGAACTATTTTTATATACTTTCCACCACAAATGCTATTTCAAGAGATGTATTGCAATTTTTGGCACGAAAAAGCATTAATAATACCTTCTTTAATGTTATTGTTACAGCTTCCCTTCATTTGATATTTTGTAACTTGTAACAGCCGAGGTAAAATAATTGGTTGTTTTGTGGGACCGACTACAGCTGTCAAAATAGCTGCGGCAGTCGAACAGAACAGATTTCAGAAAACGAATTAAGTTATACCCTCTGTCATGTCCAAAAAAATCCCATCTAAAATCCACGTTTGCGGGTAGTAGTCGAAAGTAAAAAAAATCCAAGATGGCGGGGCCCGATTTCCCATAGGGAATCAATGTTGAAGAAATTCGTTCTCGATGCATAATTTATTAAGGTAACGTTTCAAGCAAAAAGTATTCTACACACTTCTAAAGGAACCCTGGCATGCTAAGAAACATTGTCAATTTTTGTGTTTTATTAATTTTTTGTAAAATTTACATTTTACAAAAAAGGGATGAACTAATAAAATGTGCAACGTGAGTGGTGGGGCATTGTGCATTACGTTGTAACCACGTGCTTACCAATATACATTAAGTTCTAATGCAACATATAAATGTCAGTACTTAACGGACGGTCTATCGAAACATATTAATGTTGTACTTTAAGCACTGTACTTGGATTCAAGAATAACATTTTAGGCGGTGNGGACGGTCTATCGAAACATATTAATGTTGTACTTTAAGCACTGTACTTGGATTCAAGAATAACATTTTAGGCGGTGTAATATTCTCGAATGGAGGGAGCGCATTGTATCCGCCCCTGTGCAGATGTTATACTGTGAAAACGGTTCAATATTCGTGGCTGGTGTCTGCTTCAGAATAGCATTTAAGAGATGCTTCACATCGGAATGGAGGTTGCCATATTCTATTTTCGTTTGCAATGTGTGTATTAAAAATTTAAATGCCTTTAACACTTTCATGAAGGCATTTTTTTCTTTCTGATTTTTATATGCATTTAAGTGTATGGAATATAACATTTGAAAGATAATTACTTTTATAATAATTTTACAGCTTCCCTTTACTGGCGTATCAATAAAGTANTGGAATATAACATTTGAAAGATAATTACTTTTATAATAATTTTACAGCTTCCCTTTACTGGCGTATCAATAAAGTAATCATATCCACAGAAAAGTCAATTTTACGTATGGCGGAAGGATACAGTTTGTGCTTACAAGTGGATCTTAAGCAGGACTTCCAAAAGTGCTCATTTTAGCGTGAACAACCTATACGAAGATTGCTTTACAGAATTACAGTATTTTTAGGCTAAAATTCACATGGCTTATCATTTGGCCTANTGGAATATAACATTTGAAAGATAATTACTTTTATAATAATTTTACAGCTTCCCTTTACTGGCGTATCAATAAAGTGATCATATCCACAGAAAAGTCAATTTTACTTATGGCGGAAGGATACAGTATGTGCTTACAAGTGGATCTTAAGCAGGACTTCCAAAAGTGCTCATTTTAGCGTGGACAACCTATACGAAGATTGCTTTACAGAATTACAGTATTTTTAGGCTAAAATTCACATGGCTTATCATTTGGCCTANACAACCTATACGAAGATTGCTTTACAGAATTACAGTATTTTTAGGCTAAAATTCACATGGCTTATCATTTGGCCTAAAAATGTTAAACCAATATATTAACGGTAAAGGTGACGTAATACAGGGAGGAGCTCGCTGGCGCTGGCAGGGCAACAATTTCCTGCAAACTACTTGGCCAAATGATATTTGCATCCAGGGAGGGGTGGGACCCCGAGCGTGTACTCTTGTCCGCACAGCAACATCAACCACAAGCCCGGGATTCAGCCTCAAACTGCACGCAATAGAACATTCACGACCGACGGAAGAAAAGTTGCAACAACGTGTGTGTAGATAAAAACAAACAATGCAGAGTTCGTCCTAGGACGAAGAAATTATTGCCGTAGACACTTCCGTTCGTCAACAACTTAGAAAATAGTAAGGACGTTTTTGGATTCACGGAACGGGCTCAAAAGCGGGAAACTGCAGAAGTTTCATATTTTCCCGAATATGTTTTTCGATGGCATAGCGTGCCCACCACACGGCACTTTTTTTTAATTACTGTAGGTTGAATTGTCATGGAAGAGAAGAACGCATGTCGCACAGACGGCGTGGCTCACTTACACTAATGCGATGTACACGGGCTCCTGTAAGAGCCTTGCAATGCAAACGCGAAGCTCTGGTGTAATACACAATAATTATTTTCTTGTCTAGCAACCTTTGATNGTAAGAGCCTTGCAATGCAAACGCGAAGCTCTGGTGTAATACACAATAATTATTTTCTTGTCTAGCAACCTTTGATCTAAAAGTAACCTGTAAAGGGCTAGCGACATGCCATCAAATATAGAAACCTGGTGTCTGCCCGCAGGTAAATAAACAGTGGGGGTCACTATTTATACACGAAAGCAAAACTACAGATGACATTAATTGCATGCAAGCCACACTCACAGTATTAATTTTGCATATGCGAGATAAAGATTCCAGTTTTGCTGAAAACTTCATTCACCGGGTTAACTCTTTCAGTACCTAACAGGTAAACCAATAATTAGAGACTCGGAAATTAGGCGAATTCATCTGTCAGTAGGCTAGATTTCACAGTACTATATACACGTGCGGGAGTTGCGTNGTAAGAGCCTTGCAATGCAAACGCGAAGCTCTGGTGTAATACACAATAATTATTTTCTTGTCTAGCAACCTTTGACCTAAAAGTAACCTGTAAAGGGCTAGCGACATGCCATCAAATATAGAAACCTGGTGTCTGTCCGCAGCTAAATAACCAGTGGGGGTCACTATTTATACACGAAAGCAAAACTACAGATGACATTAATTACATGCAAGCCACACTCACAGTATTAATTTTGCATGTGCGAGATAAAGATTCCAGTTTTGCTGAAAACATCATTCACCGGGTTAACTCTTTCAGTACCTAACAGGTAAACCAATAATTAGACTCGGAAATTAGGCGAATTCATCTGTCAGTAGGCTAGATTTCACAGTACTATATACACGTGCGGGAGTTGCGTTCGTCGATTGGCTGCATCACTTAAGGCTGATTCACATTGAAGTTCACATGGAGCTCGTTGCGTTAACCTTGCGTTGTCGTTACGTTCCAGGTATGTACCACGTAGCGCTGTATTCACATTCGCTATGTCCGGGTAGGCCTGTAGATCGCGCAGTACTGTATTCACTTAGTCCTTATGTTCAGGCATAGATCTCGCAGCACTGTATCCACATAGTCGTTATGTCCAGGTATAGATCGCGCAGCACTGTATCCACATAGTCGTTATGTCCAGGTATAGATCGCGCAGCACTGTATCCACATAGTCGTTATGTCCAGGTATAGATCTCGCAGCACTGTATTCTCGTTGTTACGTTCAGTTATAGAACACTCAGCCCTGTATTGGTATTGAATTAATAACAATACAAAGGTAACATTTCCATGCGAGTAGTTGACTCAGCTTCAACATAAAGCAAGGGTTAAATTGTTTTAGCCAATCAGTTTCAAGAGACGATTCTTTTCTACATAAGCAACGAATAAACATACAAAGAAATTTTTTTCTAACCTAAGAGGAGAGTCAGAGGTTCTAGGTAAGGATGGGACCTAAGTGCGTCTCAGGGCTGAGCACCATATGCCTAGGTATGCAGGGAAGGTTCTAACTATAGGCTATTTGTGTTAAAGTGAGCACTTTTTAAGACACTTCCAGCGGGCATAATAACAAAAAACTTATTTTTATTGTGGCCTAAGACGTTTAATTTGGAGATATATAGAATGTATACATTGTGCATATTAGTCACGTTGCAATTTTTATATATTTACAATTGTCGAAAGTATACAAATAAGCTGAAATGAAGTTTTATGTACAGCCTTAAAAAGTGCTCACTTAACCGTGAACAGTCTCTACAAGGGCACAAGCTCGCGGCTTTACTGAGATTGGGCAAACATGGCCGCGATTAAGGCCATGGTTACCTCCCGTGCTAACATAAACTTATCTACAAAGTGAAGAGTGAGGGGTGGGGGGCGGCGGCATAGATACCGTAAAAACCCCTCGACAGAAACAAATTGCATGAAATTTATAGAAAAAGATATATACCCGAACATGGGATGGGAACGAGGGAAGAGTTGCAACATAACTGTATAACGAGAAAAGCTATTCATTTGTTTGCCGGAAAATGTTCTACGGCACTGCCAAATTCAGAAAACGGGGTAAACTACAAATATTCACTTTGTTGTGTTGGTAGACAAAATGCATGAAGTCACCAACATGTATTTAATTTTTAATTTAAGGCAGTCTACTTTTCCTGAGTAAAATTGTTGATTGAGTCGTTTATCCGCAGTTATCTTAACCAAAAAACGATTTTGAGCGAATATAAATCACGACCGTGGTGGTGAAAACTAACCCGTTTCATGCGGAAAGGAAATAAACTACATATTCACAAACAATTAGATGTGAAAGCTACGTAGATAAATAAGGCTGTGCTACCATCATAAGAAATTTAAATAATGTAATTTAATCAGGTGTTTCTATATTATCTAAAGAGAAAAACAACATGACCATTAATTGTATATTTCCGCGATGTACAGGTTATGTAAATATGCAATGTCGAAGTAGTAAGACGGGATTCTCCGGTGTTCTTCGGTAACGATTCGTTTTTTTTTTTTTTTTTTTAAATTAGAGTTGCTGGGGTCTGCAAACAACTGTACCAGGACTTCCATTCGGTAACTTTTTACTGTCGTTATATAAATACATTACCACTTCACTATCTGTACAAGGTGAAATTGTATTCTGTAAGTCGCTATGTCGCCATTACGGTCTTCCGAATGCCTCGTGACTGTATGTATATAAAGACAGGCCAATAAGGTGTCTGTATGAAAAAAAAGTGGAATGAAAATTGCCGACGTTTGAGGTTAATTCCAAAAAACTAGTTCCACAAAAAAAAAAGTTTTAGAATGTCCCAAATATTAGAAAAATTATATTTTGTTATATTTCCGCACAAATAAACGGTGTCTGGAATACATTTAAGGAGTAAATTTTATAATTCGCTTGTGATACTCTCGTTTTAACGTAACTACGAAGTGACAGATTCGGTGACGGGACAGTGCTGCTATCTCGTGATGCTCAAAATTAACCAGGACCATTTGAATTCTTGTATCCATGTAAATAAGTNCTAGTTCCACAAAAAAAAAAGTTTTAGAATGTCCCAAATATTAGAAAAATTAAATTTGGTTATATTTCCGCACAAATAAACAGTGTCTGGAATATATTTAAGGCGTAAATTTTATAATTCGCTTGTGATACTCTCGTTTTAACGTAACTACGAAGTGACAGATTCGGCGACGGGACAGTGCTGCTATCTCGTGATGCTCAAAATTAACCAGGACCATTTGAATTCTTGTATCCATATAATAAAGTAAATTTATTTAAAGGCATTTTAAAAAATGTAATAAGAAATAAAATTAATTTATAGTTCAAAATTCACTAGAATAATGTAACGTGTGACACAAGACACTCTGTAATAACGTAAAAACATATTATTGAACTGGCAGATCGTTGATTTCAGAGCACANGTAAATTTATTTAGAGGCATTTTTAAAAAATGCAATAAGAAATAAAATTAATTTGTAGTTCAAAATTCACTAGAATAATATAACGTGTGACACAAGACACTCTGTAATAACGTAAAAACATATTATTGAACTGGCAGATCGTTGATTTCAGAGCACAGCCCGCTGCGTTGCCAAACGTACATCTTTGCGCAAAGATATAGGTTGTCCACGGTAAAGTGAACACTTTTGAAGCCCTAGTTACTTTTTTCTTTCAGCCATTTTTTATCCTTTAACCGTATTTTAAAATAAATATTACTATGTAAGTAATAAACACGGTGTGTGTATTCCATCACACTCGTAAGTTTACGTCCAAGGCTAAAATCAAATATATTGAATGACTATTATTCCAGATGAGGTGGCTTACAAAAGTGCTCACGTTACCATGAATAGCCTACATCAATAAAGATATGGCTTACAAAATACCACATAAAGACGCTTACGAGTAACCATCGTCTTTGCCCTCTTTATCATAAATAAAGACCATGACGTTGGCTGTCTTCAAGCAAGCTCAAGTTAGAGAACAGGGCCGCAGAACCGCATGCCATTTCACTGGCCCGCAGTAACGATAACGAGGAAAGAGCGAGAGCGAGACTATCTTATCTCGGGGATTTGCAGTTCTTCCCCGTAAATATCGACACCTAGCCAGCGCGTGACACGAGCGCTTCCCAGGAACTAACTCATGACTGAAGGTGGATTCGCACGTTCACAGATCACAAGGAAGAGCCACGAGTGCTGGCGGCTCGCTTCCCGAGATGCCAGCTCTTGGGCAGCTGGCACGGCCCGGCTTATCCCAGCTGATATAAGTGACGGCCCGGCTGTGTACTAACTGTTACAAAAATATTCGGCGCGCATCGGCAAACGCGCAACTGGCATAACTAGAGATTTCTCGTGAAAAAAAAAAAGCAAGTACACGGCAGAGTTCAATACTATAAGCACCCTTCAGCAGTTTGTCTACTGCCATTGGTTGCTGTCTCCTTGAGAAGGCGTTTTCATATTTGACTGAGCCACTCAGAATTTGGCAATGTCGGCATGGCTTTTACGTGATTCGTGTGCAGACAGTTAGCACGTGTCAAAAAGTAATTCAGCCAATCAAGATAGGTAAACGACCCTACAGTGTTTTGAAATACCACCTTTTCTTGAAACCTTTTCGCGAAATTTCATTATCCCTAGCAAATCCTTGATTGCGGGTTTTGCCAATTACACGAGGAAACGTTTTCCTAGAGCACACCGAGTGAAAAGTCAACAAAACATTTGCTTGGATAGGGCCAAAAATATAATTAGTCGCTCCAATAAAATATTTTGTTGAGTAAACTAAACTTGAGAAGCAACCAAATTGATTTTTTTCATCTAACTAACAAAACACACACTTGAATTAACAAACCCTTTGTGTTGAGCCAAAAGACAAATCTGTCAACAAAAGACTGTCAACAAAATGTTTAGTTGAATCAACTGCATATAATTCATTGGTCCCTCATTTGATTGTCTTCGTTCGTAATTACAGCTAACGAGTTTATTTGAATTTTTTTGTGACAATTACGACAATACAAGTGTTAGTTAGTGCCTTTATTTATGCTTAATCATGGAATCATGGTATAAACATCCTAATAAAACAAGTTTGGAAGGAAAGTAAAGCTGCAGAACTAGAAATATCTGTTTTCGCACGGTGTCCAGTATTTTAAATCTGTGTGTTTANAGAGTTTATTTGAATTTTTTGTGACAATCAGGACAATAAAAGTGTTTGTTAGTGCCTTTATTTATGCTTAATCATGGAATCATGGTATAAACATCCTAATAAAACAAGATTGGAAGGAAAGTAAAGCTGCAGAACTAGAAATATCTGTTTTCGCACGGTGTCCAGTATTTTAAATCTGTGTGTTTAAAAACATCCTTGTTTCTTCAGTATATTCACTTTAGCTGNTAAAAACATCCTTGTTTCTTCAGTATATTCACTTTAGCTGAGGTTACCAAGGAGTGGCGATGGACGGCAAACGATATAGGTACGAATCTCGGTTGAGCTTCCAAATTATTTTATATTAACCGGAACTATTTACTGTACGTAGAGCCTAACTAATCTTTAGTTGCACCAACCAAATCTTTGTTTGAGGCAACCAAATATGGACAGTAAATTCAATTGGTTCCAACAACAATATATTACATTGCGTCCATACAAACCATTAACTTGGTTGCGCCAAACAAACTTTGCTCGATTCAACAAAACCCTTTTCTCATTTTAATGCATAGTTTTTCGCATATCGTCTTGCGCCGCAGTACTTAACCCGTGCAAATTTACGGCGTATAGGCTGTTCACAGTAAAGTGAGCACATTTGAGGTCCTCGTTTTTCCTTTAAGCTATTTACTATCCCTTAACCAACTTTTAAAATAAATATTGCCAAGTAGGTAATAGACACAGTGAATATAGCCCACTGCACTCGGAAGTCAACTTCTACGGTTAAAATAAAACATATTTATTGATAATTATTCCAAATGACCGGGCTTTAAAAATAACTCACTTTACCGTGAATAGCATATAAAAACATTTTTTTCGAAAGAAATTTATTATTCTGATAAAATAATTTATTATAAAGTTAGTAAAACAATTATATAGATTTGGTGTCCTTGTATATTTTTTCCTTTCAGTATGGCTTTCATATACTTGTGGGATAAGATTCCATTTTTTGGCGATGGTTTATGTCCCATGCGCAGCCAGTCGCCATTATGAACTAGTAGCATATCGACCGTGTAATGTACGCCTCCTGGTAACTGTGAGTTGAGAGATTTGGGCAGCTCTTAACAACGAGGTTTTGAGAGCCGATTAGAGTAAAGTGAGTTGAGAATGGAGCGCCGCCGCGGAATGCAGGGGTGGAGAAACGGGAGATCCCCGAGAAAACCCCTCGACCAGCGGAATCGTCCAGCACGATTCCCACTTGCGAAAATCTAGAAGTGACCCGGCCAGGTGTTGAACCTGGTTCGCCTTTGGTAAGAGGCGAGCAGTCTAACCGCTCATCCACCGTGGCCCCTCGTAACTTTGTGGTTACTGCCTGGGCTGTGGGGAGAGGAGGCGTGCGTCGTGACAAACGCACGCTATTTCTAGTCGATGGTCGGCTTAAGGTGGTCGTTTGCCTGGCGCATTAACTGCGTTTTAGCATTTTTATAATAAATAAGCGTGTATAATGTTAGAAGACGCCAGATGGGCGTATCCTAACTCCATAGTCGCGCCTGTCAGTCTCATTCTTCACTGCGTCGATGCTCGGTGTCCGCAGACTTCACTGCTGCTGGTCTCGTCGTTTCTCTGGTCTTCGCACGCCCGTCGCTTAAGGTCGCTCTCACAATACACAATCCTCCGAACTCTCAACTCTCAGCTCGGCGGCCCGTTGCGCTTAAATAGTCTCGGTTGGCGGGTCTGGAAGGTTCCTCGCTTCCCCGAGTCACGCTGGGAGAGGCTAGCTCGTTTAACAAGAACATTATTTCAG
The DNA here is from genome assembly GCA_002778355.1 of Clitarchus hookeri. NCBI lineage: Eukaryota > Metazoa > Arthropoda > Insecta > Phasmatodea > Phasmatidae > Clitarchus > Clitarchus hookeri. Next base: position 152,699 of record NQII01005522.1, read on the forward strand.
ATAACCGCAGAAATTCAATCCGCTGAAGGTCAGGAGTGCGCATCGCCTTAGGCTTATCGCTGCGGCATGCGGTGACTTGCCTTTGTAGTCACCGCCCGTTCTTCTTATGTAACAACTCTGGCCTTCAAACATTCATTCGCTCTCGCGAGCATGTTGGGACAAAGGAATGAGATGCAGACTAGCGACATGTAACAATATGTTACATTTTTTTTACCGATACTATTAAACGTGTTACTAATATTTTTACCTGCGAAAATACACCACACTCCAGACGAGGACGTAATGATACTTTAAAGATAATACGCTTTATTTAAATATTATTTCGGAGCCCTCCAACACATAGTTAAAAACTCATTTTTCAGACTACCGTATCTTTAAAAAATAGTATCCGGAAACGAGTGGAATCACGATAGGAGCCTTTACTGAACTCTCCTGCAGATTTACCATTAATAAAATGATTGGATCAACGCTTGCAGCCCCATAGGTACACGCAACTCGACGAGAACACTACACGCCACTCCAGAACCCTGCACGTAGCGGCGATGGCGCATATGATGAGCGTGGCAGCGTCGCCCTTATCATTAGTTTGCTTCTGAGACTCAAACGCATAAATCGCTCCAGATATGCGACCGACATAAATTTCGTCTTTCTGTCCATCGGACGTACTTCAACCACGTGTTAACGCCGTTATCGACCTAACAACTTTTACATGATTATCATACTTCGACCAGGTAACAGTGTGATTTTATTGGAGACATTGATATTATGCTACCATTACAGTACGCAATTTATTCACCAGCATGTATAGAAAAATTGCGGTGGCAGCCAGTTTAGTCATTTCATTTTTTATATAAACTTAAGACATGGAACTACTGTGCTTATTCAACGCTAGCGTTATTTTTGCAATTTGTTCGTGGTTACTTCCAAATTTCTCCGAGTCCTGCAGAATTTCTACTTCCGGGTTACTCACAACGTATCCTTCCACCACAAGTAAACAAAACCTAAACATGCCTTGAAGAAAACGCCACGAGGAAATCAAAGCACTATACTCTTGAGCGACAATCAAAAATATTGTATATGACACTATCAATGTAAGCAAATACGATGTTCTTAGTTGGAGGGGTCGAAAATCTTTGTACATAACAATAAAATGAGTTGCAATAATGCATTCCTGAAAACCTAAAAATGACAATACAAATATTTGTGTTCCCAATATTAAATAAAACAAATCATTTTTTTTTTCATAGGAACAATTTCTTACTAGCTTTTAAAAACGTTCATCTTTCCTCTCTTTTGATTCATATTGATTATGAAATACATGTTATATTTCATGAGGAAAATTGGTTGACTAATAAGGCACATTCGTAAATGATACCGGTAGAATAAAAAGCTCATGATATATGACGTATTTAGAAAACAACCAGATATTGCAAACCCAGTGTGATTTTCAAAGGTTCTTTTCAGGCGTGAACATACCGTGAACAGGCTATAGCCCTCGAATCAGTGTTTGTGTTAAAGAATATGAAGTTTTGTTGGGCGAGAGGGAGTGGGGAATTTTTACGAACGATTTCAAAAGCGTTTGATTCCTTACGAACCCGCGGTAACCGAATGAAATTACTTACACGTACGGTATAGTTTTGCTGGCGTTCCGCGTATGGCATTACGGTAACGTCAAATAAGGCCTGCTATTAAAATAATTTTTTATTTCAGAGCCCTGAACTCAGGAATTGATTCCACATAACAGTAACTCCGTTCAATTCTCTAGTGCATTTATGGCGAGATTTAAATTTTTGCAATTAAAAAAACATGGAATTTTATTGGGAAGTAATTTTAAAGAATACGACTACAATTATTTTTGTGAGAAAAATAATCTGTCCAAAAATTTAATCCGGGCGTCTGATTGCGCTATGATTAAAATTACAGTTCTACGGCATTAGAAAAATATGCACTTTATCTCCTTACCATTTTTGAAGTATTTCTTAAAACGACTACACACAGTATTTTTTTATATATTTTTATCCCCATTTCGTGCCTTTCAAATACACATGTAATGCAATAAACGTGTTTTGTGAGTTGTGTGCTATAGACACATTCGCCTGCAATGATTTCGCGAAACCATTGCAAACTGAAAACAGGATGGCCCGAGCGGGATTCAAACCTAATGGGGGAGCAAAGTTTAACGACTGCGCCACGTCGCATCGCTCGGTCTAACCAGCTGTTGACAAGAAGCGAAGAAGTGCGTCGTGGAGTGCAGTGGAGGGACTTCGGTGACTCTTCACAGCGAGGTCTTGAGAACCGACGAGGGTGAAGCGAGGTGAGTATGGAGCAGCGACGGAATGCAAGAGCGAGGGAAAAGGGAGCTTCCCGAGAAAACCCCGCCGACCAGCAGCATCGTCTGACAAGATTACCACGTGAGAAAATCCGGGAGCGACCCGGCCGGGAATCAAACCCAGTTCGCCTAGGTGGGAGGCGAGTAATCTGACCACTACACTACCGCGGCCCCATTCGGCGTGGAGGTAGGGCTGCGCGACATGTGGACATGTCGAAGTCGACATCGACATTTCGATACCGAAGACGACATGTCGATGACGAGGATGACATTCGATGCTGAGGTCGACATGTCGAAGTCGACATCGAAATTCCGAGGACGACGTACAACTTGTAGAGACCAACATAACGAATTAGAAATTTCTACTCTTTTGGCATTAGTGTTTTGAATATGATTTCATCAACGTTTTCGATTACTCAAAAATATTGTTAAAAAATAATAATACGAAAAATAATTGTTTCAAGTTCGTGCAAAATTGCATCTATAAACGAGTTTTGAAAATGATAGTTACTAAACAATAAGAGTGTGAAACGACATTTTCATACGGTTGTATGTGTCAGACCAATCTTATTTTTGTATGTTTAATTCTGATTCTGTAACAACAGTTTAAAATACAAATATTTTGCTACGTATTTAGTTTTGAGGAGGCAATTATTTGTTTGAAAGATGAAATATTTATTAATTTATAACAGTAGAAGAAATTAATTACAAAATATTTCATAATAGATTCATACCACTCCAAAAAATAATTAAAAGTTAGATCTAAATTTTTATTGTCGAATGGTTTTGGTATAAATATGCTCATGTCGATTGATGTAAGTTTTTTTAAATTCTATTCACATATTCACAAATGTAGCTGATCTTGTGTGAATGATTTAATACGTAAATTTTGACTAAATATATATATGCATAAAATGTTACATGTGTCATTTATGTCATAAAAAAGGCGTCCTAAGAATATATTTTGACGACTGTGCAAATTGATTTTTTATGTGTCACCCCATGCCATAATATGCTATATGTAAAATTAGTGAAAACTAAGACGTAATAAGCAGAGGAATGATGTATGAATATTCGCAGCCGTATGGCCGAAGTTGAACAGGAAGCATGTGTTGTTCGTGTGGCTGAGACGTGCTGTCAAGTAGAACACAATGTTATCCGGCGTTTGGTGGCGTTCCAGCGAACGCATAGTGGCCATTCTAGGCAACTGCTGCGACTTTCACCTGCCGAACAATAGAGGAGAGTTGTTCTCACGTTTGTGGGCCGCTACTTGAGCTCTTAGTCTCTTTGCGAACTCTCTAATGGCATACAGTATTTTTTTTTATTCGCTTTAAAATTATTTTTTAAATAATTTTCAAATGTGCATCCACGATAATATCTTGAAAAATTTCTGCGTGCATTAACTTGTGTGCATCGCCGTGATTATAAATCTTTAAAGACACATGCTTTTCGCGAACATATTTACGGGCGGTGCAAGCTAGTCAGGTTAAACTCTAGTCTCCTTGTGAGAAGACATTTCCCGACTTGTCTTTGATGATCAGAATTAGGGTATTCTTATACTGAACATCTGTGATTTGCGGGCAGACACGTAAGGGTAACAATAAAAATTTTCTAATCCCGAAAGTATACGCTATCGGGGCTTTAGTGCTATAAAATAAAAAGAGTAAAGAAAACCGTGAATATTTTCTTGTAAAATTACCTATACGCATATGGTGCTGCTCCACAAGTGTGGCGAGGTTGCACACACGATGGTATGGTAAGCTGCCCCTCCACGGCGCCATTGCGAGCAAACAGTTACCAATATTCACTAACTAATGAAAATAATATATAACATAATGTTAAAATGTACCTGTTGAATTATTGTTTAACTAATTAAATATTTTAGTTTATTTTCTCATAGTGAATAGTTTGGACAATCTCAAGCAAAATTTGTAATATGAGAAGGGATATGGTACCAAAACATAAAAAGTCTTGCCTTTGATAATTATTTAAAGAATATTTGTCGTACTTGTAATTTTAGTGTTCAACAATAAAAATAATTTAATTTTTACATACTGGAAAATTTTGATAGTCGAGCAGTTATTGTTTGTTTTTGCATTAGGTGTCTGTGTTGTTGAATGCGTTATAAAATTCAGCTTACAATTTTCCAAGTAAAGTATGTCAAAATGTTTTAAATAGGTTTTTACTGTCTTCTAAAATTGTACGTGTAACTGATTAGGTAGAAACCTTAATTTTATTAAATATAAATGAATAAGTTTAATAATTAAATATGGTTTTTGTGTTCATAAATTTACCCACGTTAGTAATTTTCAACTAAATGTAGTCTAAGCTCTCAATTAGTTATTACAATATTTGTTATAATTCTGTTGTTAAAACAGTGGAAAATGTTTTGTAATATACCATTTGTATACTAAACATTGACACATGACATGTTGCACTATCAGGTGTATCAGGTAATTACAGATATATATATATATATATATATATTCGCAAATGCATTATTTAGGAAGAAGCATGGCTGCTAGTTTGTAACCAAATATACATAACAGCATTTAAGTGAGGATGTAGACATTAATAAAATGTCGATATCAAGTTAATAATAACAACAGCATCGCAGTTAATGTGTAGACAATAATAAATTGCCAATGTCAGTTAACATTTCCAAGTCCAGGTCGACATGTCAGTCGACATACCAAGGTCGACATGTCGAAGTCGACATCGTCGAGACCAAGGTTTGTATTGTCGAGACCGACATGTCGAAGTTTGTCGAAATGTGACAGATGTCGACAATCGACATCGAATTCTGGATGTCGCACAGCCCTACGTGGATGGCGGGGGGTTACCTGCGGCTGTGGCCGCCGTAGCCTGGACTCCAGTGGAGGAAGCAGTTCTCCAGAGGAAAGTGCTGGTGCTGCTGGAGGCAGGGGACGCGCTGTCCCATGTCCTGGACGAGTCCTGCTCCTTGCAGTCCGCTCCTGGCGCCTGGCTCCACAGGAACGACTTGTTCGAGGTCATCGTCGCCAACCTGCGCACACAAAAACCCTGTGTACATCGTGTCATAACTATAGACACCTGCAAAATTCGCGTTATTGTTTTACGACGTGTTAAAACTAAAAAATAATGTACCTCTGCATTACGTTTGTCCAAGGACCATACCTCATATTGACACGCCTTGAGTAACTCTAAGCCAATAAACGAATACTCGAATACTTCACAATTGTGAGCCCCACTCATCTGCAATTCATTCAAAATGGGCGTGACTTCGCATCTATGCAGCAGCCAATGGAGAAATGACGACTTCTCCAGTACACAGAGTACTGTGAAGTTTAGCGTGATGACAAAAAATGACGAGAATTTCGCAGGTCCATAGTCATATTGTTAAAATGGCGTTGCAACCTGAATCATCCCTTTANGACAAAAAATGACGAGAATTTCGCAGGTCCATAGTCATATTGTTAAAATGGCGTTGCAACCTGAATCATCCCTTTCAGTCCTCGTGCCCATGATCAAGAACATGCTACACATGAAGGCTATTTACGGTCGATACTGCGCATAAGAAGGAACCNAGTCCTCGTGCCCATGATCAAGAACATGCTACACATGAAGGCTATTTACGGTCGATACTGCGCATAAGAAGGAACCAGTGGCCAGTGTTTTAAACGTTTTCCTTGTGAGAAATCTGATTAGGTGCAATTTCTACACCTTTCGTCTGACTGTGAATGGTTAATGCTGACATCAACGAGCATGCAATACATTGTTCACTGATCGAGAGAAGCACGCTCGAAACAAATGCAGTGCAAGTGAAGAAAAAGTAAACAATTGAGCTCGTAAACAAATTTGGGACTAGATGGGTTAACTCCAAATAGGTCAATTGAGGTCTACAGGTTTTGGAAACCATCATACAAAAACTAAAAAAGGGCAATCAATGATGATAGTGTTTGTCAACTTTATGATTAACTATTTTGCAATATTGGTGCAATCATTTCGCATAATAACTTGTACTACGGTAATGTAACAAAATATATACACCATCACAAATGCCACATCAGAAATACATCACTCTGGGAAAATATTTGCTCTCATAGTTAGCAAAACCAATTANACACCATCACAAATGCCACATCAGAAATACATCACTCTGGGAAAATATTTGCTCTCATAGTTAGCAAAACCAATTATGTAGGATTGCCGTTAATTCAGTTTTCTCTATTGGCCTCCTTGAAATTGTAAAATACATTTAAATTCTATAGCGCAAATATATGTCCCATGCCCCTGAAAAGGGTGCTTTATTGTCACAAAAACAATTATTATTTTATATTTGTACGATAAACCGTTTAACTTAATGGCATTCCTTGTAAGTAATTTATCTCTCGTAGCATAAAAAAATTTTAGATTGCATATTTTTTATTTTGCATTATGGAATGTCAAATTCAAAATTGTATTGTTTTCAGGACGTACAAATAAAACATACGAAAACATTTACAGAAAATTTGAGAAAGTTGGCTGAAAGGTCATCTCTTGTTAATATATTTTAAGGGATTGTACGGAAACCATAATTTATATGTCCAACTGAATACTTTAAATAAACGTTACTTCATATATCCAATTGATGTTCCATTACTTGATATGTATTTCCCAAATGTAATTTTAAAAAAAACTGACTAGTAGAGCTTTGTCCAACTCGTATGTATGATTGCACAGGTAAGTACTTTAATAAACAATTAAGGCTCCTGCTAGATTTATTTAAAGAGTATAACTTTTTCAGACCACTGAGGTGAAACTGGACTTAATGCACGAAAGTATTCCTAGTTTAGGCTTTATATATAATCAACTTACAAACCGAGTGGCAGAGATGATGTTTGAAAGTAGTTAGAAATGGTGAATTTTAAGGCTGGGGCGTGGGAAGAGGGGACGAGCGGAGGCCATCATGGATGATGTCTTTTCCCCCTTCCCCCTATTTTCCCCTCCAACGGCGGCCATTTTGGCACCCAGTACAGACAACAACGGCCATATTGGCCAGAAAATGTCCCGAATTTCCCTCAAAAAAATATGTCATGCACAATCCTCCTGAAATTGCTCGTGACTCAACAATCAGGCTAAGTGACTCCTTTTTGGGCAAATGAGAGATTGAGGGATTGAGGGATTAGCATAACATGCTACGCGAGGCTCTAGAAAGAGTCTCGGCCCCGATTGACTACACGAGGCTCTCGAAAGGGTCTCGTCACTGACAAGCCTGCAAAATCCATCTTGGTTGA
>NQII01005523.1:9582-79548 GCA_002778355.1 Clitarchus hookeri
CCCGCCGCCAGTCGTTCCTCTGCTCCTGCACCGGCCCTTCCGCTTCTGGAGGTCGCCGGTTCGAACCCCACATGCCACGCAACTCAAATTCGAAATTCAAAATTATATATATATATATATATTGCTACGGGCGTTCCTTACGGCGCAGTTTGCCTGTCGCCTAAATTGCTTTGCAGTGTGTTTAAAATCCACCTTTTTTTTTTAAACAATGATACCAGTTAACGTGTTTCTATTATACCGATAATATACAAAGAAAAAAACTACAGAATAAGGACGAATAACACTCTAAAGACACTACGCACGTTAATTCCCGAGCTCTCCAACACTGCTTAAAACGGCTTTTCCACTCTGCTATATTTCAAAATATGCCTGTCGGAAACATGTAACTATGGATTTAACTGCAGAATTTTCACTAATAAAATTATAGCGTCAGCGCTTCAAGTCACATGGGACTTGCAGCATGACTTGCTGCACGCCACTTCAGAGCCTTGCTGATAGGAAAGATGGGGCACTAGGCGCTAGTGTCAGTGTCGTCCTTATATCTCCCTCGCTTCTGTGCCTCAAAAGCGCAAAACTGCTCCAGGTAGGCAGCGCCCTTAAGGGAAGCCTCCCTCCCCTCCCCAATTCTGGATTATTGGGGTTTTAGCCTTGTTTCATTTTACAAAATATTATTCCGAACGTACCTATACAACCAACTAACTACTGACTTTACGCAGCAGAACATACGTAACGACTGAATTAAGAACTCGTATTTTTGTCACAATATTGATTTTGCCAAATTAAGACAGAATAAAAATTGTGATGTAATAATGAGTTCGTAGTTCCCTTGTCTTGTCTGTACTGCAGTGTAAGGTCAGTAACTACTTGGGTATACAAGTGCGTCCCAAATTTTTTTTTTACATTTTAACAAACCAGAAAAACTATAAATTCTTAAGGGCTCCTCCTGGCTGATACATACATGAAGTGCGTTGCAGAGCTTTTGTAGAAAACACGCGATTAAAAAACGTTCGGATATTCTGTAGTGGTTATTTTAACAGCAAAAGCGCTTAAACGTTTCGTGTCCAAAGAGTATTTTCAAGTTATCATTTCAACTCCGAGGTTTTTTCACGTCATAATGGCTAAAACGTGTGTTTTCNGTTTTTTCACGTCATAATGGCTAAAACGTGTGTTTTCAGAACGATTTTTAGAAGCAAACTTTTTTTACACGCATAATATTTTTATCTTTATTAACGTGGCATAAAAATATACGGTCACCGCTGAAAGTTACGTTCCGTCTACTGGTTGGTGAAAAGACTGCACGCCAGTTGTTATATAACGACACGCTAGATCTAATTGTCCTGTACATACCTGACCAAAATCTGTGATTTCATTGGCTGCTGGGGTANCAGAACGATTTTTAGAAGCAAACTTTTTTTACACGCATAATATTTTTATCTTTATTAACGTGGCATAAAAATATAGGGTCACCGCTGAAAGTTACGTTCCGTCTACTGGTTGGTGAAAAGACTGCACGCCAGTTGCTATATAACGACACGCTAGATCTAATTGTCCTGTACATACCTGACCAAAATCTGTGATTTCATTGGCTGCTGGGGTANTATATAACGACACGCTAGATCTAATTGTCCTGTACATACCTGACCAAAATCTGTGATTTCATTGGCTGCTGGGGTACATATAGCTATGTGATCGCGTTACAGTTTATTGGTAAATCTAACATAGAACTTGCATTATTAGCCGAATACTCCTTCAGCTAGTGCCACACAAAGCGAAACGAGTGTTCAACAAATTGAAGCTCATTATACTTCCAGATAATAACGTGAATTTTGTACGTCCCCAGCGACGAGGCAAGTGATGAGTGAACAAGTGTCTTCCTTGGAGCTCACGCGTTAAAAAGCTTTCAACCCTCAAAATAGCTGCAGGCAGGGGAAGCCTTAATCTTTTCAGACCCAGTGAACANACAAGTGTCTGTCTTCCTTGGAGTTCACGCGTTAAAAAGCTTTCAACCCTCAAAATAGCTGCAGGCAGGGGAAGCCTTAATCTTTTCAGACCCAGTGAACAAAATTGTGTACTTGATAGCACAAGGAGGTTATTTTTGGCCAATACTGCACAGTACACTGCGAGACTCGCTCGGTGCCCAATGATCTTCGCTGAGGTTAACTGATTCGTGAACCACGTTATTGTGCGAGGTTATGGATGGTTCTTATTACTATAGCCGATCACGAAATCTGCACCTCATTAGGTGTAACAACGAAACCAGTGTTGTGTTGACTTAAGTACAATACTCATAAAAAAAAATATTTTTGGAAACACATGAAGCCGTAAATTAAAATTGATCTCCGAGGGCTGATATTTTTAAGTATAGGAAAAAATAAATTCTTTTAGTTGATCGCTGTTTGTACTATGTCTGGATATTCCGTCGGACGGTTATGCGAATAAAAACTAAATACGTCCGTACCACCTCGTTGTAGCCGGTTTCAAACCAAAGGAATGCTGACTTGGTGTTCATAAATTGAATTATGTGGGTGGTTAAGCACGAACTATCTCCGACCCGACCTCCACGTCACATAAGCGTCACGCCGTAACGTGGGCGGTCAATGATGATCCTAGTAGTAGACAATAGTTCCAAACAAGTAAGTACTTTATATTTTATATATGGCGGGAGAAATTACATCTTCTATATTCAACAGCGATGCTGTTTGACAAAATTTTTGACTCGACCTCACTAACTCATTTAAAGGTCAATACATAGTAGCTTCCCTGCATGTTGCTCACGCACTCTTACTGGCATTTTTTCTCCCACTCAGTTTTCCTCCCAGCTGACACAGTGATCAGACTCTAGCCTCCCAAAGTCTCAGGCTCCCGGTGTGACTATTGGTAGTGGAGATCCTTGTGTCGGTTATAGTTTTGTCTGTGTTGCTATTTTTTTTGTAAAATACAGTTAATACGGTATAATTATATGTAACCTGCATATTTACCTATAAAACTTTCTATGTATTCTTTTGAAAACTATTTTTGCAGAGCTACTTTGGTTTCGTGACTACTTCTGTAAATTTTTGTAAGAAAAGTTATTAACATAAATTTAATAAATGCATGAAGAATAGCTCCTACAGTGACTCTTTGTCTTTCGTGACAACAGTAATAAAATGAAGCTGAGGAATGTGTTTTTAATGCCGTGAACTAGGAACACTCAGTTCCCGTCTTTCTGTGGGTTTGCTGGTGCGCTACAGCTGACTTGCTGTGCCTATAAGGGCCTGCAATATGTGGTATGCAGAAAATGCACCGTGGTAGAGGAAGACCAAATTTCAGTCTGCAGTGTACTTGCGAATGGGGCTTATATTACTGTTAAGTTTGCTACTAAGTGGCGGCTGTATCCAAACAACTCCGAGTGGCACCAAATATTTCAACCAGAACCGGACATTCAACATATTTAGTATGGCGACGCTTGGAAAATATCTTCACTAGCACTACTTCGGACGAGTCGCTTAAAAACATGGCGGTAATTAATATTTGTCATTTTTTTCTGTGACACATTTGCCGGATCCATAAATTATTATACTATATTGATTGTTTTGTAATTTGTTTAACTTTTTACAATGGGAGGAAATGTTAGCGCCGATGTATTTTCAAACAAGTCCCGCTAGGTTCGCTAATGAACGTCGCTTCCACTATGTTTACTACGTGACTTGTACTGGGATATTTTGTATTTGGCACTAAAGAGGACGGCACGGGAAGTGGTGCTTTGTTGTTTACTCCGTGATTCACTCAAACACCGTACGTTTCTTGTGATATTTCCAAAATACTACTTTGAAGTTTACCAACGGTTTACTAAACATTTTTGTAACTCCTAAGCTTATAATTTTTAGCTCATCATGAATTCATACACTGCAGGTAAAAATTAACACAACCGGTTACTAACTTTGAAAGATTTTGCATAAAATTTTAACTGCGTGAAAGTTCAGCTTTTGAGAGAATTGAATTTTTTTTTGGAAAGATTCTTATTTTGCAAGGACTGTAAACGATGTCCAGGGAAATCTCTTTCGCTTAAAATAAGTTTCTGTAGTACAAAACCCCTCCGTACCTCGTCTAGGATATCAGAAAATTTACTTGTAAAGCGCCTGGTAAAGTTTTCTGATAAGGTGTATCAGTATCTTGGACACAAAACAGATTGCTTTGATAACAGTCTACAGGTCCGTGATGAAAGAGATTACGCCAGCAGCCTGAAGACTTAGTGAAAAACAGAAACTTTCAAAAACATGGAATGCTTTCCAATGATATTCGGAGATCAGCTCGAGGGAAACTGTAAATGGACGAGTCAGCGCACAGGCTATCCACGAGGAACACTTCATTATACGCTAAGTAATGAAGAAAGGTGACGTCATTTGACTGGGTGGCAGGACAGATTTTTTAACGCTGGGGGCAAGTGGGGCCCGACCAGGCAACTTGATGCCAAGAGTAATAACTAGATGCAAGGTATCATCTAGGCAGAGAAGGAAGATTACTGCGGTATAATTTACGTCGGTACAGGCGGGGCCTTGGGCTGGGAAAACCTGCACTGGACATGTTATAGCTATTCCGAGACAGCATTCCGACACCCGCTGCAGTTTCCGGCACTACCTGCCGGATTGAAAGTAGAGTCTTTGCTCACATACCTTGATAATTTGGTCAGTTACTCCTTGTTGCTACTTCTAGGGCTGACACCGGATAAAATAAATATAACTGACGTGGTATTCACCACAGGCAGGAAGTTTATACTTGTGCTTGGCGATGAACCGCGAATGTCTGAACTCCTCTGTGCGGATATCATATTCAAGGTCACCAGTATAATATATATGTAAATATGCTTCTAAAGAACAAAATTCAAGAAATATTGAACCGACCATTGTAAAAACACTGCCAAATATAGTAAAAGAACAGCTATACCGTTTGTAACAATACTAATTAATAGAGAAATATTAGAATTGTATTTTCGCTAAAGATATCAGTTCAATAATTTTCTTTCGTATGACTTATACAAATCTGGGTTCATTAATACACCTAATGCACACCATCGTACAAGTCAGGGGAGCCTGATGTGCACATTTTCAGCAAATGTGTTGAATCTTACCATCCATCTGGTAACAGAAATCTGAAGTCAGACCTGTACATGGGCTTCGTTCTTAGAAAGATAGCATAGTAAGGAGCAAACAACATTCTGCTATAAAAGATGTTAAAAATATAAATTGAGAACCATGTTAAATTATAATTCAATGACACTGTAATACTATACATTTGATTTTAGATTGGAGGTCATGCGTAGTACGACTAGGTTAATTTCCTTCAGGTACACAATATTAACAAAAAAATAGCGTTTGCTTGAATTAAATTGAATGATACTTTCAGTTATCCCACAATGCTAAACAATCCAATATCCTCAAGAGTCTCTGATATACACTTGATGTTACACATCNTCAAGAGTCTCTGAAATACACTTGATGTTACACATCTTCCGATCTGATTTTTAAATACTTCTGTTCACCTGGAAACTTATCAAAACTGTATAATAAAATGAACTAATTAACTCATGAAAAGCATACTTATGGTTTCAGTTGGTTATTATTGTTTTCAAAATTCTTAGAGGAAAAAGGAGTGCCTAGAAAAACCCACCGGTCATTGGCAACATCCGACACATTTGCCACTTGCGATAATCCGGCCTCTGAGACGCCGGGCATCTCCACGAGGCACGCTCCCAGGGTAGCCGTTGAACTCCAGCGCCACGACTGGATTCCGCGTAAGAGAACCACAATCAGTACAATTGACGCTGCAGTGGCTTCATCTGACCGAGAACGTTGACACGTTGCCTTTGTACCGTTCGGATACAGGTTCCTATTCTTAGCAAGCCGTATACGTGTAGGCTAATTTGGACATTTTCATGTCGGCACACTTTTACTGGCACCTGAGACATGCTAAAAATGAGCCTTCTATAAATTTACGCAAAGGAACACAATTTTTTTCGATCCCTGTATTTACACAAAACTACACCAGACAGGCATACTGTACTGAACGACGTTGACGTTCATTTCTGGCTGGGCGTCTCCCAAAAGAGTAGCGAAATGAATGTGTCCCAGTAAACGTTCTTTATGTATTGGTATTCATTTTAACTCTTCGCAAAAAAAAAAAAAACAATTTTAAATGCTGTTGTAGATTTTATTGTTGTATGATCCGTATACACACAATTCTAAAATAAAAATATGTTTGTGTATATAATGTCTCAAGGAATTAAGATAATTGGTAAACTATCATAGATCGAGCTACACCGAGGTATATACAGCAAAGCAGTTCTTTTANTCAAGGAATTAAGATAATTGGTAAACTATCATAGATCGAGCTACACCGAGGTATATACAGCAAAGCAGTTCTTTTGTGTTTGAGTTTCGAGGCCACTCCTAGGTAAGCAGACTGTATAAACGTGAGAACTATACCAAGTACAAGAAAAAATANTGTTTGAGTTTCGAGGCCACTCCTAGGTAAGCAGACTGTATAAACGTGAGAACTATACCAAGTACAAGAAAAAATAAAAAATAAAGTTTTTGGCGTTGAAGAAGCGTGCCTAATTTGCACACGGGTTGTCGTGGTCTGATCTCTGCTGAATGAACACGGGTAGCGTTTTTTAAGAGGTTTTCCACGCCAGTTCCAGAATATTTGCTTAATACGAACCTACGTGATTCCCTTCACATTGCACTAAGATCCTCGTTAGCCTCGGCGCGGTAAATGAAATAATTACTTAAAAAAAATAACGTTTTTGTGTAGCAGGTAGTTACGATCACCCAACAACTTATGTCGCCGTTTTGATACCACCCAGGTACTCGACAAAAAATTGATCCAACACGGATTTTCATGCGAGAAACGCCGCATGCTCTACTGTACTCGAAGTTATCCTCAGGGTTGTTGCGTTTCCTTGCGTCTGCATGGCTGCTCCAGCTTCACGTCATCTCAACTGATTTGTTATTTGTGAAACACAGGTGTACGCTTAGGCAAGGCAGCTGACTCCGCAAAGTGCCAGCATTCTTTGTCATTCATGTTGAACCTTCCTCAGGGGAGAATAATGCATGCATGTAGTTTCTAAAATGTTGTTAACGGAAAATTGAACATTTCTGAAATAAACCTTTAAATATCACTGCTCATAACTACATATATGATACAGTTCACAGTGGTATGCTGGCACTTTAAGTTGGCATACATGTACTGAGAGTATAAAGTTTTAATTTATGGTTGCTGAAGTTAATATTTCTAGTTTTATACACACTGGGGTATGAATAAACATGTTAGTAAACAAATCTACGGTTCCAAAGTTTTACTTTGATGGCCCATGAATAAAGTGATCAGGCTCATGACAGTGTTAAACCTACTTGTGTCAAAAGGATGAGGAGAAAAATANGATGGCCCATGAATAAAGTGATCAGGCTCATGACAGTGTTAAACCTACTTGTGTCAAAAGGATGAGGAGAAAAATAGATCCTAAGTAGGGCTTTCAAAAGTGCTTAAATAACAGTAAACACCCCATAGTTTCACTTGATATACTACCACAGTAAATAAGTTCGTGANCTTTCAAAAGTGCTTAAATAACAGTAAACACCCCATAGTTTCACTTGATATACTACCACAGTAAATAAGTTCGTGAACTGACTGGCGCCCTGAGTGTAGGCAGCCACGCATCACGGTGACGTTCAATATGTTCGTGGACTGGCGCGTTCAGTGTAGGCAGCCACGCAATACGACGTCCACGAACTTAATGACTGCGCTACGTAGAAGAACATTTCGAGATATTTCGGTCATTCGTATGCTGGCCTGCTTTCAAGCCTATCGTTATAAACTATACATAATTATATACATGTATTTTAATTTCTGCTGCAGGGATATTAATGTTGATGAATAGGATGGTGAGATTGCAGGGGTGAACAAAGTGAAATAGGAACGGCTTGGGAAGTGGGCGAGGAAGAGAGGTTATGTGGTTCACGTCATTAGTATCTTTCTGGCTACAGGTAAGGTGGCATTACAGCCTTTTTNGCGAGGAAGAGAGGTTATGTGGTTCACGTCATTAGTATCTTTCTGGCTACAGGTAAGGTGGCATTACAGCCTTTTTTAATGTGCTAGTATGGAAAGAAAAATATTTTTAAGGACTTTTTTTTAATTCCAGTATTGTTAAAACTGTACCTAAATAAAAATATCCTTTTAACTTACCCTCACCTCTACCCGCTTTATTAATATTATTTACAATAAAGAACACATAACTGGATAATAACTAATCTCGTTATAAGAAAAAAGTTTGAAGTGTAGTAGAATTTTTGAGGGTCTAACTAAATAGGCCTTCATTGTCGTGGCCACTATATCCTCAAATTACTTATTACTTCGATTAATTAATAGCACTTGTCCATATGAACCCCTATTGAAAACTCACTGCTACAGCAAGAGCTGGAAGACGTACCTACAAATAACATTATCAGAGCTATAAAACGCTTTATTATAAATAAATTGAATTTTAAAAGGCAATGAAACGTTGTAAAAATATACCAGTTAACTAATTATTTTGTCGAAACTGGTAATGTACTTAATAGTATTATTGCACTTATCAGAACTGGACAGAAAGANAGTTAACTAATTATTTTGTCGAAACTGGTAATGTACTTAATAGTATTATTGCACTTATCAGAACTGGACAGAAAGACCGTTTGCTTACAAAGGACCATAAAACCACAGCAGGTATTATCTGAGACGGCACATTGCTCGAGTATACGGCAAAAACGTATTTTCTGAAAACCTCTCAGGTGTTCGCAGTTCGGCCACATTAGCCAAAGTGAAATACCATATCTGCAGAAGTACGTGAATAGCTAAGAACTGACTTCTTTCAGTTGTACCAATCGCATAAACATCAGTGTCAATATAAGTGGATGCATTGTATCTTCTCATGTTGCAGAACATCGCTGCCGTGTGTCGATGCACGTACTGACGGGTGTAAAGCTGGTCTCTCGCGAAGACAAGGCCACGGTGTTGGAAAACCACGGCTAGCAACAAAGCAGGATGATATATGTAGTGGTTTGTCTTTTCTTCCGCAGTACGAAGAAAGTCACAACACAATACCATAACCTTGAAAACAAGTTGAACTATTTTCACTCCTGCAAAATTCAGTACCTGGCCGGCAATCGAACACAAGACCTTTGTTTCACCGTTCAGGTATCCAGAGGTTTAGCTGTTTAACGTGCATACTTTCATAATTTTTAGAACACAACGTCGAATATTACAGATATAGGTTAAATTAAATTTATAATAAGTATAAAACGCTGACTTTATTTATGTATATATAAAAATATATATATANAGATATAGGTTAAATTAAATTTATAATAAGTATAAAACGCTGACTTTATTTATGTATATATAAAAATATATATATTTATTCATATCGATTGTTTTTGATTCTTGTAAGTATATTAACATCCAATGTTAATAAATATAAAGANATATATATATTTATTCATATCGATTGTTTTTGATTCTTGTAAGTATATTAACATCCAATGTTAATAAATATAAAGAATATGCATAGCACTTACTGCGTAATAACAAAGAAATACATTCTTTGTAAATGTTGTGGCAATTTATTCCTTTTGATGGTTACTACATTTAATTGATATAACATATTTAAAATGTGTATGTATAGAAAGTTTATGTCGGATAAAACTACTATGACGGTGATTTGGGAAATCATAATTTGTAATTTATTTGTTCTGTAGCTGAACATTTCAGATTGGAAAAACCACAAAAATACGTCCTTACGTTCGCATGCAATATTGGTTCGCGTGACAATTTTGTTGACAAAATGTGTTAATCGGAGCACAGCTCCAATGTTTATAGTTGAATGATTCAACAACGAACTAATATCACTATTGTTGTCGGCAAACGAGGAACCAGAATATATGTTCGTTGTAATAACTGCTACATGGAAACTTATTTTCAGTGTGATGCAAAGTAGAATTGAAAGGGCTATAGCAGGCAGATACATGGCGGAGTTGACGATACCACTCAAAACATAGACTCGTTATTCCTACCTACTAATGAGCAACGTGAATAGAGACTCAGATGTAACATTGCCGGAACGTAGACGGTAGGAAAATTAAGTACTCTGACGACAAATCAACACCCCTGCTTAATCCACCACAATAGTAAGACGAAGAACCCTGCCGGAAACATTTCCAACCCATCAGTATTCGTTTGTTGGATGCTGGTCAGAAAGAATCATGTTTACTACATATCTTCTTCTTATAACGTTGGCAGCGAATTAAAGGAAAGTAAATCCTCATCTGTACTTCTTAATAAAACGGCAGTATTTAAATTGATGACAACATAAATCAAGTGGTTTTTGCCCTATAAACTCTTGAACAAGATCTGACGCATGCTTCTAACAATTTAGTAAAGTCGCTTGACTAATTAATGGACATTACATACATGCAGTTTTTAATTTTTATGTAAGGGTCACAAGACGCCAGAGGGATTGGGGGGATCTGAGTTCGTGAGGGATGGAGGTCTTAATAAAATTAAAGAAATTTTGATTTTAGTTTATTCACACAGCTATTATTTACAGCATTTATCTATCCACTATTACTCTTTTTATGTCTCAATGGGTACAGTATTTTATGTCTATGTTTACTATAATTAACGTCTTTCTTAATGTCTCTTTTTTGTTATAGTCAATTAATGCATACTCATCATTAACAAACTTTCAGTCTGTCTGTTGCCATAATTTGCAATGACTTCCACTCACGCAGCCAGTCCAATAGACCACCCTGCCAGTCGTACTCCTCACTGCGCTGATGCTCGCAGTCGCAGATTTTCCTCCCGCTGGTCACTTCTCTCGCCGCTCACTTCGCTCGTCCGTCGTCTATCGCCGAAACTCCAGCCACTCAGTCAGTCATAAAAAAAAACCCCCGGCCCGGAGGCCCATAGCACAATTCATACTCTGCTGGCCTTGACCTGGAAAGTTCGACGCACCCCGTGTCACGCTTAGAGAAACTAGGGCAGCAATACACTAAAATTTTTTTGCAAATAAATACAGAAACCCAATAGGTACAGCCAGGGTCAGCAGTGGTGGCCGCAAATATGATTATCGTGTCGGCTCGCTTTTTGTAACAGATATGCGGTTTGCTCGCCTGTCATTCAAAACATTCCTTTAACTTGCCGCCTGTTATGAATTTAGCTTTTTAGTTAGTTAATACCTGAAAAGGGTTATGGGCGTAGCTAATTAATGAGTCATTAATAGGTAGAGCACAGTAGTATAACATGGAGTTTGTTGAACATAAGGATTATACAATAATTATAAATGTTACTATTGATAAGGGGAGCTTAAATGGAACACCAAGATGCTAATTAATTGTATTAAGTATTATTACCTCACACCATTACTATTACAATCTAATTTGAAAGTCCCCACCTTGTTCATGTTGCCGGAGGCTGATTCTAGGAGGCGGTTAACGACGGTCGGACACACCCATCTTCAGTGGTCTTCTCGTTCCAGTGGCCCGGCGACAAAAGACACCTCTCCCGCTGTTACGTTGGTCTATATCGGATGTGTTGTTTAATTTTTTCGGCGCCGTTTACTGGCCGGTGGAGGGGGTTTCTGCAACTGTCTTTCACAAGGTGTTATTGCAATCACGCTCGTGCCCTGGTTAAATGTTTGAAGTTGTGATCAGGCAGGCCATTCAGCTAAGGCCTGATCATTTCATAACTCGCCGCTATCATTTAACTCTTTTGTCCTTCACTTCCAGCAGCGAGCGCGTAACACTGCCTTTCCTCAAGTATGTTCGTCCCGAACAGACTCTGCAGCATCCAGACCTTCGTAGAGTGCCAGTCGGTCTTTGTGGGCAACCTTCGACTCNCCGCTGGTCACTTCTCTCGCCGCTCACTTCGCTCGTCCGTCGTCTATCGCCGAAACTCCAGCCACTCAGTCAGTCGACTCCGCCTGAGAGCCTTGACGATAAATCCGGAAGACCACATCATTGTACTCCTTTAGAATTCAGAATGAATTTTCCAACATTTCTGTAGATTCGAGTACCCTTTTCGTCTCTGTCCTGACATTCTCCATCCATACCGGTTCTTCATCTTGTCACTGTATGACTAAAGAAGGACTAATTTCTTCATTATATGTTTGAAAATTTAAGAAACTACAGATTTTCTCTTTGCGTCTTCCTTAGACCATGTCTACCAATCTGAAAAGTGCTGGCACTTGTGGTGGATGCTGCAGGTTGCGGCTAGATCCTCGTCTGATGTACCCTGAAGAGCTGGTAGCTCATGTCAATTGCCTCTCTCCTATTCTCGAGCTCACGTAAATGGTTCTTTGCCCCCGGAGGCACTTCCTTAATGGGACCACACATCAGGGGGGACATCACCTCACTCGCTCCATACCATGGGCTCCTTTCACTGCTACGTGGCACAGTGTGCGCAGGGCGTCTGGACAGCACTCGTAGGTGATCGTGAACATTTGCAAACTGCTTTGTGAGGCGTGTAGCTTGCAGCATCAGCTCGTCGATGCGGTCTCTCAGTTGTTGGGCATATGCACGAAGCTCACAAATTTATTCACACATGCTTGCATGCGCTCATCGAAGCCATTTTGCCTCTTATCCCGCTGCTGCTTCTGTTTATCTTGCTGCTGTTGTGGGCAATAGGCTCTTACGTGTCCCGCTGTCCACATGANTTATCCCGCTGCTGCTTCTGTTTATCTTGCTGCTGTTGTGGGCAATAGGCTCTTACGTGTCCCGCTGTCCACATGACCAACACACTCTCCTTTTGGTGCGAAGGGGGAGGGGTGTCTGGTGGCGAAGCTCTGTAGTATGAATTCTGGAAGCGATAACTATGAAAGCCAAATGCAACTCCTTGAGTGTCTTCGTTTTTCTGTCTTCGTCTTTGTTCAGCGGCAATGCGTGTACTGGACATCNTATCCCGCTGCTGCTTCTGTTTATCTTGCTGCTGTTGTGGGCAATAGGCTCTTACGTGTCCCGCTGTCCACATGAACAACACACTCTCCTTTTGGTGCGAAGGGGGAGGGGTGTCTGGTGGCGAAGCTCTGTAGTATGAATTCTGGAAGCGATAACTATGAAGGCCAAATGCAACTCCTTGAGTGTCTTCGTTTTTCTGTCTTCGTCTTTGTTCAGCGGCAATGCGTGTACTGGACATCNGCCAAATGCAACTCCTTGAGTGTCTTCGTTTTTCTGTCTTCGTCTTTGTTCAGCGGCAATGCGTGTACTGGACATCGGGGTGTGGGCTCCAGGTGATGTCGCTCTGGCAGAGATTGTAATATGCTTAGTGCCGGGCCTCTCAGTACTGTGGCGAGGTAGTAAGCCCGCTGTTCTACTGACCAGTCATTCAGGGTGGCTACTATTTCAAACTGGTGTTGGTACTCCCACCAAGAAGTCTGGCCATCATAAGAAGCGGACTTAATTGAGACCCCGTGTCACACTTCTGGATTCGTGACACCCGTTCTGCAGAGTTGCTGACTACCTTCCGAAGTTGCTGTGTTGGTTACGACTTGTACGGCTTACTCAATTTTCTTGGCTGGTGATGTTGTGTTAGTAGAAATCTGCTGCTGCAGAAATCGCTGCCATTCCTTCTTCATCGCACTTATTTCCTGTTTCACTCCATTGTCGACACTGTCCACCATTTCACTGACACTGTCCATTCTCCTACTGATAGTATCCACCCTGTCGTTTACACTGTTCACTATTTCATTTACACTGTCCATTCTCGTGTTCACTAACTCGTTAATGCCTTCTTTTCTCGTATCTACATTTTCATTTACAGAGTCAATATTCCTGTCTACATTTTCCATTTTATTGTCTACATTTTCATTTAAAGTGTTACTTTTCCTGTCTACTAAATCACATACATTAGTTATCTGGCTGCTTACATTCTCGTTTACACTTTCTATTACACTACTAATAGGGGTATTTACAATTCCGTTTACTTTACCAACTTGGTTATTTACATCTTATTTCAAGATATTTACACATTCGCTCATACTAACCATCTGGCTACCTAGGCCCTCAATTAATGCTCGCAGTACTTCCAGTTCTGAAGGCTTTATTCTGGTTAACATTCATTGAGATGGTTGTACAAAACAGTTTTGATTAAATTGTTTTTAATCGCTAATTACTAGCCTTTTTCCTAACATGATTAACAATTGAATGCCTTTAACCCACTTCTGACACCAGTGTTAGAAGACGCCAGAGGGGAGTATATGAGTTCGTGAGAGATGGAGGTCTTAATAAAAATAAAATAACTATATTCTATTTTAGTTTATTCACACAGCTATAATTTACAGCATTAATCTATCTATCTGCACTATTACTCTTTTATTTCTCAATGTATGCAATATTTAATGTATATTTTTACTATAATTAACGTCCTTCTTAATGTATCTGTTTGTTATAGTAAATTAACCCATACTCATCATTAACATACTTTCAGTCTGTTTGTGGCCATCATTTGTAATGTCTTCACTCACGCACCCAGTCCAATAGCCCACCCTGACAGTCGTACTCCTCACTGCGCCGATGCTCGCAGTCACAGATTTTCCTCCCGCTGGTCACTTCTCTCGCCGCTCGCTTCGCTCGTCCGTCGTNCGCCGTTATCATATAACTCCTCTGTCATTCACTTCCACTCGCTCGAGCGGTATAAAGCAGCCAGTGCGTAACAATATGATGGAGGAAGTGATTTAGTTAGTGAAAAATATTTGCAGGAACTCGCCTTATTAGTTCAGTGCTCGTCAAATTGACTCGTACTGGGCGTCAACATCAGTTTTTCTCGCGAAGTATCACAACTTTTTTTCTTTCTTAATGTTGTTGGGTTCATCATCTCCCAAAAATACGCTTTTTTGAACTTAGCCTATTAATTAGACACATGGCTCACATAAACTGGAAAACTATCACGAAATGACTGACGAAAAAATGATTATTAATTGTGCTAAGACTTCATAATGAACATGACACGCAACTTCAAAATAACTAAGGACAATTTTGATTCACAGACACGTATAACGCATGTGATTCATAGCGTCAAAGTATCGCTTGAGATACAGTTGCCACAGGGCTGCCACGTGTAAAACGTTAAGACCATTATGACTGTTATCAACACATCCCCGGAAGCAGATTACTTCATCATCATGACTGTAAATCGCATTGCCGCTATGATCGGATTCGACGCAAGTTTGTTACTTACCTGCAGGATAAAAATTATGTAAGAAAATCTATTTTCCATAATGGGGTTGCTTTACGGTTCAATTAAATCACTGGACAGAAATATTCAAAATGAGTTGGTTATAGGAAAGTAAGCATGGCTTTCTAAAACGCGAACCAACTACATTATTTTTAAGGATAATTCCGCAAGAATCATGTCTGATGGGTGAGGGAGTGGGGAAGTGAAGGTAAACAAAATTCATCTGCGTTCATCTAGGTAACTGAGGTAAATTACCTCAAGCGCAGCTTCGCTACTAAAACGGCAATCGATTTTCGTGCTAAATAATTCCAAAGCGTCTTGCAAATTTTGCCTTTAAAGAAATTGTTGCATACTAACACAATTCACTTTTAGAAATACTCTTTTGGATTTTTATGAATGGCCACGAGGTTAATTAAATCCTAGCGACAGTTCACTATCACAGCGGTTTACTCGTGAGATATGTATTTCGACGAACAAATTTCCAAACGGNTAAATCCTAGCGACAGTTCACTATCACAGCGGTTTACTCGTGAGATATGTATTTCGACGAACAAATTTCCAAACGATATAAGTTGCAAGGGGCATTTTACCACCCGTGATGTAATAAACATTTGTATTATGGTAAATTCATCTTTGGTTCGAAATGACTTGGAAGTAACAAATCAATTAATAAAATATACGGGTAAAAGCNTATTATGGTAAATTCATCTTTGGTTCGAAATGACTTGGAAGTAACAAATCAATTAATAAAATATACGGGTAAAAGCGTAAAATTGGTCATAATACGCCTTGGGATACATCATGAGCATCGTCTGACTGCCAGTGCGAGAAAGTGAAAATGGTACCCCAACGTGTGTCCTAAAGTTGGTTATACTGTTGAAAATTCTTCGGTAAACAGACGGCTGTGACAAAGTTATGGTAAGTTAATGTTGTCGCAACCCTACTCTTGTATGCCCCGTGAATAGGAACCACGATCTGCTGTGTGTAAGCGAGGCATGTTAGCTGAAATAACAGGCACGCTAGGATTATGCCTGGAACAGCAGGTGACTGAGCGTGACAGACGAGGTGTGGCTGAAAGAGCACCCGGCGGTAACCCCTCCTTGGAATTTTTTCATCTCGTGTGCCTCTCTTGGTGGATCGGAATCCAAACCTAACCGGCCTTCAAGATACTCTGCTTGGTATGAACTATTCACATCTACGGCAGTGATCTAAGAGTATGGAGTATTTTTTTTTTTAACAAGAATCTGGAAACTGTAGCGCTAAAATAGATCCATTAAAACTATCTTTCCTGTGCCATTATTTTAGAATCTAGACCAGTCTGTGCCTATTGGAGACAAAGACTTTAGTACCTAGAAGTTGAATTACGTAACTGATTTCTGAAATTTTTTACTTTGCGTCATCCGTCATCTCTATGAAGAGGATTGTAACCTTTGCTCAGTATTCTTGTTACTGTTGCAACCGTTTCGGATGAAAAATCTATGTCAGATTGTAACAATAAAATTTCAGATATAAGAAAGTTACATTGGTTTACTTATTTTAAAATAAATAATTACATTTCTCCCTAACTCCACTAATGATTTCGTTGGAAGGCACCTGTTCTCCACAGCATAAATTGCTGCTGCGATAGTGTTTAGCGCTAGAATTCGAGCACGTAAGGAATAGTAATGTGAGCGCCGTTCATAGGTTTGCATTATCCCCGATAACATCGATCATTTAACATTCCAATATTAAGGCGTGAACATGAATTTGTCCCAACATAAATAAAAATCTATCAAAAATAAGAAAATAATTAAACTGCCTGAAAATAACTGAACTAGCATGTTAGAAAACTGCAATGCATGATCAATAAAATGTATATTTAATTACGAAATAAGAGCTCTACTAGCTGTAAACACAAAACGCGGTACTGGTCACCGAAAAAATTCGATATAACGTTCAGCTAGTATACACGAGCACTATTTCCTCGCATAAACATTCCAGGTCTACATCCGTTGCAGTGCTCCAGTGCCAAGCCAACACTGTGGACGAGGCTGTACGGTCCGTTACGGCCATGCGGACAAGATGGCGGTCACCCCGTGCTGTTGTCACATTGCGTGGTCCAGTACCCGCTAGTCGCCGTGTACGACCCTCTTCTATCCACTAGTGCCACACACGCATCACTGTCGTACCAGCAGCATGCCCTGTACGAGCCTAAATGTTATGGTATGACAAACCCATTTCCCGGAGACCGATCATTATGCCCTGTTCGAACTCACTCACATGCTGATATGGCGCCCTTTGACTTCGACGAGGCATGCTGACACTTGCTTTCACTTCTTTGACGGCTCTTCACTGACTGAGTTTGGCGTAACACGGTCCTTTCCGGTCACACAGGAGAGGACGCTGTTGGACCTACGTGTACGCCATCTCTCTCCAATTGTAATCACTTATTGCTGGTACACAGCTCTACAGATCCTCCTACTTTAAATTCGGTTGTGCCATTCTTTCTGGCTGTTGCATTTTTTTACAAACAATAGTGTACACTGTAAAATGTTTTTGTAATTTTTACTGAAAAATTGTTTGTAATTTTACAAATGCTCGCAACAGTGCAAAGGTTTCACGTGTAAAACTACTCGTTTGTAAAACTACAAGGGCCGTGTTTGTAGTAGAACTCAAGAAATGTTTGTGCTATACTGGCCCGTATTCAGAAGCTTCAGCCAAATGGCGGACCCTCAACAAACAACGTAAAACCGTATATAGCCACTTGTGTAAAAACTATGGGTGATGTAAAGTGCAGTTGCGTGCAAAAATAAATGTATTTAACGTAAAACGCTTAAAGAACTCAAATAATCTTAATAAAACGACAATTTCAATAAAACGTGACCGTAATACTCATTAACTGTTAATGTTTCCTAGATACACGGAACTATTTACAATGAAATACAGTACCGATAAATGTATTCTACTTATGAATATAACTTCCATAAAATTGTGGAATTATTTGGAGTTATATATATATATATATATATAAAACAAAGTCGGGTTAGTTACACCATTTATAACTCAAGAACTGCTGGACCGATTTCAATGATTTTAGATTTTTTTTGGATTTGTCTGCGCCCGGAATAACATAAAGGCTATTTCGACATCGTAAAAGTTCACGGAAAAAATAATTATAACGTAAATTAATTTTCTCATACATTTTATATGCATGACATTTTTGACATGACATTAACTGAAGTTCAAGTATTGCCTCTAAAATAAATAAGGCATGCTAACATGAAAAAACATTGTGATTATAAATCAGTTATACTAACTTCGCTTTCGACTTTACAGATTCAAGGCCAGATTCACCATCGAATTGGATCATTGCAACCTCTTGAAGATGCACAGTATAAATTCTTACAAATATACTTCATGGGCAAAATGGAGGAACAACTTGATCGGCGTCAAGAGATAAACACAGCAATGAAAAGAGCAATTCTTCAAGATTTGCAGCAAATACTTCATGAACATCATGCATTGGTCAAACTGTTCAAGACGGCGTTGGAGCGCATGCCAAATGATGACTACAAAGTCGTGATCAGAGTGGATAAACGACCAGCTGGAACACATGAACCCACATTTAACGCTCCAACAATAGATGAAGTTGCAATCCTTATTGTTGGTGAAAACTTTGAAACACGCGATATTGTGCTTACACGTCGCAATACTGGGCAACTGCAAACAATATATGAAACACAACGTTCATATGACACGTTGCAATACTCGCTGATGTTTTGGCANATACTGGGCAACTGCAAACAATATATGAAACACAACGTTCATATGACACGTTGCAATACTCGCTGATGTTTTGGCATGGAGACGATGGATATCACTTTAATAACAAGATGCTAAATCCATTTAATGGTGAGTATCTATATCATAGTTTTATTTCAAAAAGAGCTGGCAAACAATCTTAAATAATTTATCTTAACCCNTTAATGGTGAGTATCTATATCATAGTTTTATTTCAAAAAGAGCTGGCAAACAATCTTAAATAATTTATCTTAACCTCTTTTAAATATGCTAAAAGGAGCTTAGGGGATTTAGTAATCACATGGTTCTGTCCACCCCTTCAGGGAATACGGACATGAGCTTTTCTTCAAAGATACTAATTTAACTGTTTTTATTACAGGTCAGGAAACTACCAAGAAGGTTAGCTCGATGAATTATTACGCATATCGTTTGATGATTCGTCAAAATGCTGACAACTATTTGCTGCGATTTCGTCGATTGCTACAGCAATATTGCGTCGATATGTACGTCAAAATCTAAACAGAGCGCCTAACTTTCATTAGGTTGAACCAAGCCAAACTGCGTTCCATTTACGCGATGCAGTAAGCACCGAAGGAGAACGTCGATTAGAACCAGCTAACTGATAAGATGGCCGCTGCAACACAGGTAGCCCGCGTCATATGCATGAATATGCCCAAGATGCAATGACATATGTTCGTCATTACGGTCGGCCAGATCTATTTATGTGTAATCTTTACGTGTAATCCGAAATGGATAGTAATTGTTGAACTGCTGCTTCCCGGACAAACATCAAGTGATCGGCACGACATCACCGCACGTGTCTTCAAGCAAAAAATCCGGTCGCTGATGAACTACATTGTTAAGCAACGCGTCTTTGGGAATACTCGATGCTGGATGTATTCAATCAAATGGCAAAAAAGAGGCTTGCCGCATGCACACATTCTCATTTGGTTAGTTGAAAGAATTCGAGAAGATCAAATAGATGATATCATATGTGCCGAGATTCCTGATCCCGAAACCGATCCAGACCTACATGATGTTGTAATTAAGAATATGATTCATGGACTGTGTGGCGCCATCAACCCCCAATCACCGTGCATGGTAAACCGCAAGTGTTCCAAACGTTATCCACGAAAATTGACGGCATTCAAGACACATTGCAACGTTGAGTATTGCAATTTGGTGAAGTCCATCAAATACATCTGCAAATATGTCACGAAAGGCAGCGAAATGGCGGTTTTTGGCATCCAAACCTCGAATACCAACGATGAAATTACGCACTATCAAGTTGGTCGATATGTGAACTGCAATGAGGCGATTTGGCGTATATTCTCATTCCCTATTCACGAACGTCATCCCACTGTTGTACATTTGGCGGTGCATCTGGAGAATGGTCAAAGAGTTTATTTCACCGCGTCGAATGTTGCTCAACGTGCTGAAGCACCTCCAGCAAAACCATTGACCAGATTTTTTGAGATTTGCCAAAGCGATCCGTTTGCACGAATGTTGCTTTACTCGGAGATGCCACATTATTACACTTGGAACGCNAAACATTGACCAGATTCTTTGAGATTTGCCAAAGCGATCCGTTTGCACGAATGTTGCTTTACTCGGAGATGCCACATTATTACACTTGGAACGCTTCATCGAAGAAATTTCAACGTCGGAAGCAAGGCGATGCGGTTCCTGGTCATCCGGATGTGCGTTCTACTGATGCTCTTGGTCGTATTTACACAGTTCATCCGAAAAATGATGAATGCTTCTATTTGCGGTTGTTGCTGGTGAATGTTCGTGGGCCAACATCATTTGAATCACTACGAACTGTTAATGGTATAGTGTGCCCAACATTTCGTGCTGCATGTCAAGAGCTCAATTTGCTTGAAAACGATACTCATTGGGACAAGACAATCGCTGAAGCAATTATTTCTGCAACTGCAAATCAGATACGCACATTATTTGCTATCATCATTTCGACATGCTTCCCATCGAATCCATGTGACCTGTGGAACAAATACAAAGATGACATGTCAGAAGACATTTTACATAGAATTCGTGTCAGTTCAAGAAATGCCGATCTCGAGGTGAATTATGAGATGCATAACAAGGCTTTGCTCTTGATCGAAGACATATGTTACCTCATGTGCGGCAGTTTGTTAGTCAGGTTAGGAATGCCAGCTCCAGATCGAGGAATGAATGACGCATTTAATCGAGAATTACGAGAACGTGAATATGATCTTCATGAATTAAACCAATCAGTTCAAACGAATGTGCCCCTGTTGAACCCGCAACAGAAGAAAGTGTATGATAAATTAATCAAGGCAATTAATGAGGGAAATTGTGGCTTATTTTTCCTGGATGCCCCTGGTGGAACTGGGAAGATATTCCTCATGTCATTGATTTTGGCCACTGGTCGAGCAAGATCCGACATTGCGGTAGCAGTTGCTTCTTCTGGAATAGCGGCCACATTGCTAGAAGGATGCTGTACGGCTCATTCAGCGTTTAAACTGTCGTTAAACTTTCAAACTACTGAACAACCGACATGTAACATTGCGAAACGCTCCGCAATGGCCAAGGTTTTAATAGCATCTAAAATCATCATCTGGGATGAATGCACAATGGCGCACAAACGTGCATTAGAAGCACTTGATCGAACATTGAAAGATCTGCGCAATGACTCGAGATGTTTTGGAGGCGCAATGATTTTACTGTCTGGCGACTTCCGCCAAACACTGCCAGTCATTCCAAGATCGACTGCTGCCGATGAAATAAACGCTTGCCTCAAATCATCAAATCTGTGGCGCTATGTGAAGAAACTTCAGCTGGCAGCAAACATGAGAGTTGCATTGCTGAACGATCCATCTGCTGGAGATTTCTCCAAGCAATTGCTGACTATCGGTAATGGCCGTGTTCCTGTCGACGAATCGAGCGGATTGATTTCATTTCCTCCGAATTTTTGCAAATTTCATCTCATCGAAAGACGAGCTCATCAAGAAAGGGTTCCCGAACATCATTGCTAATCACGAAAATAACAAATGGTTGAGTGAGAGAGCAATTTTGGCGGCTAAGAACAAAGATGTGGATGACTTAAATATAGTAATTCAGAATAAAAATCGTTGGTAATATGCATTCATTTAAATCTATTGACTAAACGAAGACGAAGCCACCAAATATGCAACTAAATTTTTAAATTCCTTGGATGTGCCTGGCTTACCACCGCACAATTTACAACTGAAGGTTGGCTCGGTAGTAATAATGCCTCGAAATCTAAACCAATCAAAACTATGCAATGGAACGCGTTTGGTGATAAGAAAACTGATGACCAATGTGATTCACGCGACGATACTCAAAGGAAAATTCAAAGATGAGGAAGTTCTCATTCCGAGGATTCCTATGATCCCAACCTAATGCCCTTTGAGTTTAAACGACTTCAATNCAAAGATGAGGAAGTTCTCATTCCGAGGATTCCTATGATCCCAACCTAATGCCCTTTGAGTTTAAACGACTTCAATTTCCGATTTGTCTTGCATTCGCCATGACGATTAACAAATCTCAAGGCCNTGTTAGTGACAAAAATTGTATAATACAATTTTTTAAGTGTTTTCAAGTATTTGAGGTTAATTAAACTAAAATTAACCTCAAATACGCAAGGTACACAACATAGCACGTTGTTATATTTAAAATCGACAGAAAATCATTTCATGTAATAAGCAAGTTGAAAAACATGTCATTTATATAGTTTGAATTCAATTATGATATGGGACAAGATTAGAATGAATATAAGCGTGAAATGGTAACATACGTACTAAAATTTTATTTTAGTCACGCCAAAGAAGTATAACTTCTAACGCTCGTAGGGGAACAGGGGGCAAGATGGGGACGCTAAGAAAAAATTTCTCCAGATCATTATAGTTATTGTTATTATATCCACAAATAATTATACAAGTGCACTCAATATTAGAGCATCAATGTAAACTAGAATGAAAGTTATAAGTTACCAACACANGTTTGTAGTTTTACAAAGGAATTTCTTGGCAACTGGGTTTCAAGGGATTTTTATTGTAAAAGTACAACAATTTTTTAGAGTGTAGTTACAGTGGCGATGTTGTATTGCACTTCTGTCATAGGCAATGTAGGCCTATGCATGTAATATTTACGTGAATCTGTACAGTATCCACTACACTTAACCTAGGCAATAAAGGGGAAAATCGAGTTCTGTACAGAATGTTATAACGCAGTTACATAAAATTAAATACATTTTTATATATTATGTACTGTGTTGTTAGTATTATGGTGAAATTACGCCCTTATCATTGCAGTTAGTCGAATAAAATAAACGAAAAGTGATTTTCTCGTTTAGACTTATCTTACAGTCTATTAGGCACTGCGAAAATGGAATATATAGGAATATTTTCGCGAAAACTTAAAGCAGTGTTAAAAGTCAACGAAAGTTTGCTGTACCAATTCGGAGCGATTCGAGGATGCTCGCAATTTTATAAGAAATAATTTCTTATATGTTAATAAAATTGCAAACCTTTCAGTGGAAATTCAGATTCTCTGAAAATTTATAACAGTGCAACGCAAGTCACTTGAAAATTCAACGCAATATGTTTGTCTTTATTCTATCCTTACATGTCATTAAAACACGTTTACTGTCATTTGACAACGGTTACGATATACGTATCATATGAAGGATAAACACTACGTACTTGGTACGAACTCGCCAGTCCTATGATGCCTGTTCATGGCGAGAATTGTAATCACGCTAATATTTAAAAAAATAGGTTTCTGGTTAGCAACGCNGTCCTATGATGCCTGTTCATGGCGAGAATTGTAATCACGCTAATATTTAAAAAAATAGGTTTCTGGTTAGCAACGTGTTTTGCTAATAACGGTAAAAGGGAGAACCTTGCTCGACTCTTCTACAACTCTCTTAATTAACAACGTAAATAAAAAAGTGTGAACTCGGAAAGGTGTAAACAGTGTAACGGCATTATCTAAATGTAAATATTTTAAACATCAACCAGTCTTCACTATCTGATATAACTTTATAGTGAATTTAAACTGAAATGGGAGAAGTATAGGTGTTAGACTTCAAGAAGAAAATAAGCAGGACTTGTAAAAAAAATTGTTCATTTGATATCTGCAGCTCGTCATGTCGTCGCATATTTTTGATCGAGGAAAATAACTTCGTGATTATAATTAACACCAAAAAAATTTGTTTGTCCACTTGTCGCTAATGAAGTATGAGTAACTGCTGTTCCATTTCGGGTCACACTTGGAGCCACGGTGGTGCAGCGGCTAGGGCGCTTGCCTTCCACAACGGCGAACCGTGAACAGCATATAGTTGATTTTCACGCAGCTGAGTCGAACAGGAACGTGAGCTGAAACACCGGAGGAAGTTATTGCTCGAGTTTACAGAGTGTACTTGACATGGTACAGAATTATAACGCGGATTGTTTGTGTCAGTAATTCTGAAAGACGCCGCGAGAGTTAATGGAACCATCACAGGCTCGATCTTCTCGCCACGTGAGCGTAACGATCACGGCCATATCTGTTGAGTTATTCGCAGTCCCGAAAAATGGAAACACGTTCTTCGGCCACCCACGCGACGACACGTGATTATGAAAAACAAAAACAGAGTGTCCTGAAGGCTAAAGCTACACGTAACCGAGCGTCTTAATAATTATTACTTTTGGCAAGTTTGAATTATTTAATGTATAGGAACGTTTTTCGAAAAAGGGCTCGTTGTTGTTTCCAAGAGAAGCAATAAATAAAAAGTATCACCTTGAATCTAACGCCGTATACCGTATAACGACAATTGTAACAATTTCGGACTACACCACTAGGATGACGAATTAACGGTAATTGAGGCACTTAAGTTAGATTCATATTGGATTTAACATGGGGCTCGTTATGTCAAATTTGAGTTAACTCCNGTCCTATGATGCCTGTTCATGGCGAGAATTGTAATCACGCTAATATTTAAAAAAATAGGTTTCTGGTTAGCAACGCGTTTTGCTAATAACGGTAAAAGTGAGAACCTTGCTCGACTCTTCTACAACTGTCTTAATTAACAACGTAAATAAAAAAGTGTGAACTCGGAAAGGTGTAAACAGTGTAACGGCATTATCTAAATGTAANTCTTAATTAACAACGTAAATAAAAAAGTGTGAACTCGGAAAGGTGTAAACAGTGTAACGGCATTATCTAAATGTAAATATTTTAAACATCAACCAGTCTTCACTATCTGATATAACTTTATAGTGAATTTAAACTGAAATGGGAGAAGTATAGGTGTTAGACTTTAAGAAGAAAATAAGCAGGACTTGTAAAAAAAATTGTTCATTTGATATCTGCAGCTCGTCATGTCGTCGCATATTTTTGATCGAANAATAAGCAGGACTTGTAAAAAAAATTGTTCATTTGATATCTGCAGCTCGTCATGTCGTCGCATATTTTTGATCGAAGAAAATAAATAACAGCGCGTGATTATAATTAACACCAAAAAAATTTGTTTGTCCACTTGTCGCTAACGAAGTATGAGTAACTGCTATTCCATTTCGGGTCACTTTTGGAGCCACGGTGGTGCAGCGGCTAGGGCGCTTGCCTTCCACAACGGCGAACCGTGAACAGCATATAGTTGATTTTCACGCAGCTGAGTCGAACAGGAACGTGAGCTGAAACACCGGAGGAAGTTATTGCTCGAGTTTACAGAGTGTACTTGACATGGTACAGAATTATAACGCGGATTGTTTGTGTCAGTAATTCTGAAAGACGCCGCGAGAGTTAATGGAACCATCACAGGCTCGATCTTCTCGCCACGTGAGCGTAACGATCACGGCCATATCTGTTGAGTTATTCGCAGTCCCGAAAAATGGAAACACGTTCTTCGGCCACCCACGCGACGACACGTGATTATGAAAAACAAAAACAGAGTGTCCTGAAG
The DNA here is from genome assembly GCA_002778355.1 of Clitarchus hookeri. NCBI lineage: Eukaryota > Metazoa > Arthropoda > Insecta > Phasmatodea > Phasmatidae > Clitarchus > Clitarchus hookeri. Next base: position 35,549 of record NQII01005523.1, read on the forward strand.
GCTAAAGCTACACGTAACCGAGCGTCTTAATAATTATTACTTTTGGCAAGTTTGAATTATTTAATGTATAGGAACGTTTTTCGAAAAAGGGCTCGTTGTTGTTTCCAAGAGAAGCAATAAATAAAAAGTATCACCTTGAATCTAACGCCGTATACCGTATAACGAAAGTTGTAACAATTACGGACTACACCACTAGGACGACGAATTACCGGTAATTGAGGCACTTAAGTTAGATTCATATTGGATTTAACATGGGGCTCGTTATGTCAAATTTGAGTTAACTCCNCGGTAATTGAGGCACTTAAGTTAGATTCATATTGGATTTAACATGGGGCTCGTTATGTCAAATTTGAGTTAACTCCATGTCAAAATCTTTGATAAAATCGTAGCTTTGTTCAAATTGGAGTTAAGAATAGCTCGTCCTTGATAGCAGTGCTATCAAATATGCTGTACCAGGGATCTGGGAAAGACTCATGTTTGCATATACAGACAAATAGTTATTGTGTATATGAAAAATAGTTATAAAATATTTTTAAAAAATTTGAATCAATATTCTAGTAATAACCGTACATCTAATATAAGTGGACGTCTATTTGAGCTCATAGAATTTTTTTAAATTTGGACTTTTTGAGATTTGCTATTTAACTCTTAATATTTCCATTAACACAACATACAATTAACATGAAAGTTGGTAGGAATAAATTTAATACAGAAAAAAATCTGATTGGTTTACGTTGTGTTGACGTTGGGTCAACTTCTACAAAGGAATCATGAAATTTACATCACTCTGCACGATCACACGTGACGATAAATCAAAGTTAATGCAACGAACTCCAAGTTACTGCAATCGACCAGTGATGCTTCGAGACTCTTCTCCACCATGACTTAAAATTTATGACCAACGAGTTGATGTGACTTACAGCGAACATAGTCGATTATTAAGACATTTCTATAGTAAAATGGTAACAAAATAACGTTTTGGTTGTTATCAATTTTCTGGGAAGAAATGGTCTAGAATATGCTGGATGGCAAATCCCATTTCTGTGTGATCTGGGCCGTGTCTTCGTTTCAAATATATAATATTGCCAACAATTTTTATATTTGTTACTTACGAAAACGTAGATTTCAAACATGCACACGCTGAAACGCATGTTCAAGCGCTAGACTGACGAATTTATTGAAATATCTGTGATTGTTTCTAAGATTAGCTGAAATTGTTCGTCAATTAATATCAACCTGTAACTTTACTATCATAACAAGAGCGTGCTTTCGTGTCAGTTCGACGAGTGCAAGAGCCACTNATTAATATCAACCTGTAACTTTACTATCATAACAAGAGCGTGCTTTCGTGTCAGTTCGACGAGTGCAAGAGCCACTACATGGTATAAAGTGGACGGCAAACTCTCTAATCAGTAGACGTGCATTTGCGGACCATGCATTTTTAATGTGTGTGGGTTGTTCATATTCAGGAGAACATGTGCTGCGAAGCGCCAACAAAACATGGACTGTGGAGAGATAAGAAAGAGGCGAAACGTGCTTCATGCAGAGATAGCTGTACAGTTTTCANCCAACAAAACATGGACTGTGGAGAGATAAGAAAGAGGCGAAACGTGCTTCATGCAGAGATAGCTGTACAGTTTTCAAAAGCAAGGAGTAAAATAAACCCAAATATTTGCTCTGGCGGCTGAAAAATGAACCACACGAAATATACCTCAAATATGAAAAATAAAATTTAAAACAAAATTCTTGAAAATAATAAATGCCGTTATTTTTCAAAGTAAATATTAATATATTAAAAATAAATTTATATAACAGAGTAAAACAGTGTTTATTAGTTATCAGCGCTCAATTATTTTGTAATAGTACAGACTGTGCAAAATTCACAAAAAATTACATTAATGCGGAAAGTCAGCAAAAAAATCTGGCAACTTCGCTAGAGGTACAGAAAGTTCATGTTAAGTGAATCTGTTTACTTGCGACAACGGGCCATAGTCCATGTTTAGCCTACTTTCCGAAGGATAAAAATGTTTATGAGATCACTTTTCTGTCTGTATGACTGTGTGTAGGTGTTGTGTGTGTATGATTGCGAAGAGTGAGTAGGTGAAGAGAGCCGTGATGAAGGTGAAGTGAGGTGAGTATGGAGCAGCGCCGGAATGCAAGGGCGGTGAAAATGAGAGATCCCCGTGAAAAGTCGCCTACCAGCGCCATCTTCCGGCACGATATCCACATGTGAAAATCCGGAAGCGACCCCGCCGGGAATTGAACCCGATTCTCCTAGGTGGGATGCGTGTGTTTGTGTTCCCCTAAAATCTTTTGAGCGCCTTAACCGAATTTCACAAAACTCCGTAAGTGTGTATATAAATATATATATATTTGAAATATTGTGTGATTTTTATAGTTTTGGACAACGCTGTGTGCTTATTTTCAAATTGGTGGCCATTTTACAATTTATAATTCTATGTAATATCTCAGAAACCAAGTAATGTAAGAATTGAATTTAAAATGAATTTATGTTGTTGGCCTATCATTTTGAAAGATAGCAGTACATGAATAAATACATCTTTAGATAATATCTCGAAAACTACTAACAGATTTTCGTCAAATTTGGCACGTAAACAATGTTATCGTATACCATTTAATCATACACAATTAAAATTTATAAGGCACTTATTTCCGAACAAATATTTTAGGATTTTATTTGTTATCGCGTTAGAAACATAATTATTGTTTCTGGTGTTAAAATTTTAGCCGGCNACAAATATTTTAGGATTTTATTTGTTATCGCGTTAGAAACATAATTATTGTTTCTGGTGTTAAAATTTTAGCCGGCATTGTACTGCTGCCCAGGAAACTCACGATTGCTGGTATTTGCTATATATACCATACCAGTTATTAAATTACGAAATNATTGTACTGCTGCCCAGGAAACTCACGATTGCTGGTATTTGCTATATATACCATACCATTTATTAAATTACGAAATTACGAGCAAACTTTGAATTATGAAAGTATTTATTGCAAGCACCATATATACCAACACACAGATGAATTTGTCCGCCATTAAAAAAAAATAGTGCCACATGAAGAAATCAAATTTTCATGTCATGTCTCGGGAAATAACGAACCGATTCCTTCCAAATTTGGGCAACAATTTGTGACGGTGTCACATCGAACAACGACAGACTGTTAATACAACTACATCCAGATGTTTTTGGTCTACGTGAAACTACGCAGGAGCAGCTGAAGACGTCGGGGACGTCGACCTTGCCTGGGTGCGTGGAGACACGTTGTACTGTTCCTGCTGGATCGAGCATTGTCAACGTAGCGTGCGGCGGGCGCATTGCTAGCTGCGTCTTCCGGTTGCTCCCCCCTCCCCCCTGGCTACGAGATATTCAAAGAAGCATACGTGCCATATGTGACGTCACTGAGGAGTATCATCTTATTTCTTGCCTGCGGGAAAATGTTTCAGAGAGCGCAACGGAAGAAATATAAGGACTGGCTTCCTGTCTTGGGAGCAGAGAAGCAGAGAGGGATTGTAATGCTCTGTTAGGCTTAGAAACTTTATTCGAAACTTTATCATAAGTAGTATGATTATGTTCCTTCTGGTGCAACGTATTTGAAATGGGAGCTGTGTGGCTGTGGGTGGCTGGATATCATTTAGGGGTTTAAGAACTTCATTATAAACAATCAGCACACATGCAGAGGAAAATACGCTTATTAGTTATGCCAGTGAGTTCTTGTTATGTTTAACAGGGTTTTATTACTTGAGTTTCACATTTTGAAGATAAAAGAAACACTAGTTATATATTACGCACAACCATAAATATATCCTATGATGTTTACAAAATCATTTTCTTAGGATTTCTTAAACGTATGTGCACATATATTGTGTGCATACTTCTGGTTATAAGCAATTTGGCATTATATATGAATCTGTTATCAAATTATACTGCACAACTTCCGTTAGAAATGCTAAAACCATTGGTATGAGTTTGGTCGTGNATATGAATCTGTTATCAAATTATACTGCACAACTTCCGTTAGAAATGCTAAAACCATTGGTATGAGTTTGGTCGTGACAGAACTCTCGTTCATCGAGATCTTAATCCAAAGTCTCGAATTTATTTCCGTGTTACGCAACCTGCCTCGAATTAATTTCCGTTCAAAATTAATTTAAAGTGTTGTAATTATTTAATTTTACGATGAGGGCTGTACTTGTGTCGAGCGATGCTTCTCGCAATGACCAGTGAACAACGTGCTGCATGTTTACTGATGTCAGCATTAACCATTCACAAATGAGAGGTGCTGAAGCTGTAACAATTGAGAATACTTGTAAAGAAGACACTCAAAACACTGGCAACTGACTCCTTGCCGTGTACAGTACCGACCATAAATATCCTTCATGTGCAACCTGTTTTAGATCATGGACACGAGCACTGAATTGGTTATTAATGGTCGTGTTTCGTGATATAATAAGCTAATCGCAAAAAGTTTTACACGTGAAACTTAATGTTAGCTTAAATATTTATGTGGCTCACATATTCATGTTTCACCCGCTATTCGAAAGCAGGACCTTTGCAAAACAAACTAGCAACCCAACATACTATAGCTAGAAGGTCGGTTTGCGAGAGTGCTGTGAGAACGACGGTGACTAGTGCGTTTGGGGTGGGCTGGCAGTGTTGGGGAGAGTTGTGGTCAAATATAGCAAACTAAAAATGTCGGCTAATAACTTGTTTGTGCGAAACATCAGCGGGCATACTGCATCGACGTGGAAGTGACCGCACCACCAACACACTCCAGACTTGGCAGCAATCACGGCAACTCTCTCAACTAAGGACAGATGTACCATCGCATTGTATAGAGGCCGTGTAGGAAAGTGAGAAAGACCTGTGTATACACTTACATTGCGATGATAGCGCCCGTCGTGCAAGGCATTTTCTTTGCCTCCAAGTCGACGCGGTTGTATAATCTTTGCTCGGCTCGGATACCTTCCTCTTTCCACCCCTGTTCACCCTCCCTAGCTTTCCCCACCACTCGTGCGTTATAATTTTTTAAATTCAGTTATGATAGTTTATTGAAGCCGCTGCACAGCTGGGACTCTTCCTATTCTACATACTGCCGCAACCTGATAGTGTCGCCTGCAAGAAAACATCGAAATTGTTTAACTGCCGCACTTGTCTTCCTGGATGTAGATGCCGCGATGTAACTCACATGAATGTCTAATTCATTGTCTTGTTCGCTGCCCAAGATTTAATCATTTTTAATTATTGATGGTGTTCACGACTCTCGCGTTGGGCTGTTTCACGTATGTTTTTTAATGTGGTTAGCTTGCAACAGTTTTATTCGGTTGGAGATTTGATGGGTCGTTTGACCGCCTCCGCTTGAATAAAATTTTTTAATAGTAATTTTAATGAGTGCATTTTTAATAAACGGAGGCTTTACTGGGCTTAAATTGCTGCCATCCTTTCCAGTTGGTTATGAAGTGGAATTTCAAGTTTTTCTAATAATTATTTTACTAGTTATTTAAATATGGGTCTATTATAATTTTCCATTTCTACTCATTGCAAGTTGTATTTAATTTTTTAAATTCATAAAATTGATGATCAATTCATCAAGTTTTTTTGTGATGAAGAGGGAATTTTATTGTAATGATTTTGCATAATTTAATGTTTTTTTTCTGTGATACGTAATATGAATGATCACTCAAGGGTGCCTTGCAGAGATTATGTAATTATTTATTTAAAATACAGTGTTTTTAAACCGATATGTGTTAATGTTATTTGTGCTACGGCACAACCTCAAAGAAATTACTGTTTCAAGGCCATATTACACAAGTATCAGCTTGTGGAATCACCGTCTTTTACCCTTTTGTGGAGAGGAAGATACTGTGGAACGCACTGTGGATTGCGGCAACGTGAATGGATCTGAGAGCAGAGTGTTTTCATCAGCTCAAAGGGAAGTTAGCTTAGCCAAGGATTACGTCTCACATTTACGTAAGATGATTAACACCTTGAATAGTCGGTTTCAATGAGACGAACTACGTTTGTTTCAAGTAACGAAACACGTACTTTCATGCGAAGAAAAGCTTGTCAGTGGCTACATATTTTGCGTGATACGTCACTGTACCACTTGATCTTGCAGCTAAATCACTTCACGGTATACAGAGCATTTTGAAAGCCTTGCTTAAGATCTATNCACTGTACCACTTGATCTTGCAGCTAAATCACTTCACGGTATACAGAGCATTTTGAAAGCCTTGCTTAAGATCTATTTGTATGCACATTATATATTCTTCTATCATATGTAATATTTACATTGCAATGTGCCTATTCACTTTATTTATCTATCCGTCTAGCGAAACAGTGGAATTATTCGATAAGTACGCCTAAATATTTAGAAAATTTGCTTATATGCATTAAAAAACAGAAAGAAAAAGAAATCACTTGAGTATTCTAAAATGTTATCCTAAAACTTTTAATTGAACATTAAGACATGGTCGTTACCAACGCCACTGGCCGCATGTCTGTTAGTCTGCCTGTTTAAATTATATGCAGTAAGGTGCAGTGACTTTTTTCAAAGGTTGTTTTCATAAGTGCTTAGTTAATCGTGAACAGTCGTTAGGCAAGTAGCTGTGTTATCTTCGGGTTCGTTCAGATGGCAAGGCGATGCTGCAGCGCTGCAAGTTCTGTTGAATAAACAGCTGCCTGCGAAAATACGTGTTTTAAAATATGGACGTTTCTGCTGCGTGGTTTTGAGGTATGGAAAGTGAATATTTTTGAATGCATACAGAAGTGAATTTTGCATTTAATGCAATAAGAATAATAATCTCTCGAGTTGGTTATGACATGCGCGCACCTTCTTCATCCTCTTGTGTGAATATCTCATTTGCAATAGCAATGTACTTAATTCCATCAAAAGCGCAATATCTACATAGTTCTGTAACCACGTTTGCTCTTAATTTATGTAATGTTTGTCGTCTGCTAGCAGTGGACAAGCAGCTAATATTTATCCGCTATGCAATCGCGGAACGAATGCTGCGTTGCAACGGTGACGATGAATGAATTGCATCATAAATCGCTGCTGCAGCGCTTTGGCCTCTGAACGCGCCCTTTGCTTTTCAAGGTTTCGNGCGCTTTGGCCTCTGAACGCGCCCTTTGCTTTTCAAGGTTTCGTTTGTTTATTGTATTCGTAAATTCGAAAATATATTAAAGAGCTTATGTAATGGTAGAATTTTCAAAATACCTTCTACAGAGGTATAGGAATGCTTGCATGTAGTGCCTAATTTTTAAAATTAACTTCGCAAAATAAAGTACTTTACGAAATAAGACTTACACTTCTTTATAACACTTGTTGCAATTCATGGGCTTATTCACGAAAAACGGTTAACATTGCAGTTTTTGAGGGGTTGTGTTTTCCGTTGGTCAGAGATATTTTAATTAGATATCATTACAGAATACTTGCTTATATTGTCACTTCATTTAATATCATTTCCAAAATACGCCTTATTACATGAGTAAAACAAAATGCAGTATAATCTTTGTTTAATTTATTAGTTTATTGACTCAGAGACCATGTGTAAGTATATTTCATTAGTTTCTAAACGATATTCAGTATTATAATTTTGTATGTTAGTATTCATTATTTCCAAGAGGGTAAAAAGTATTCAATGTTTATTAAACAAAAGCACGAAAGAAAATTATCCTGGTTGCCTCTCGTCTTGCCATCGCTGATTGGTGGAGAGATGTGGTGTGGTTAGACGACAGTCAATCAGAGGACATGTAACAACATAAGCAAGGCCGAAGTAAAACCGAACAATTTTTTCTAGCAGAACTATTACCAACACCGTCAATGATGGACGCGTGTATTAAGATTATAAATTAATATGAAACGTTATTTGAATAGTAAATGTGATTTTTTAATGTAATGATGAAAAGGACGAAAAAATTATATAATTGCTGAAACAAGAGAATGAAAAACTAATTAGTAATAATTATTGCATTTTGTATTTTTTTANGAAAAAATTATATAATTGCTGAAACAAGAGAATGAAAAACTAATTAGTAATAATTATTGCATTTTGTATTTTTTTAAAGAATCAAACGATACTTTTATATTTTTTTTATGAGAAGACAAACAGAAGAATAAAATAGGTAAAATTAATTTCGGCTTGCTGATTCCACACAATTTCTTCACATCTGATTCCACTGAAATGTTGCAAACGTTTCTAAATCTCTCAGGAACATCTAATTGTTAAGGCTATGGTAATTTAGTTGTTTACAGTGCTTGAATAAATAAAGCATGCCAAACTTTCGCAGTCACTGTTTATAAAATTCTCTGTATAACATACATTTTAAGAATTTCCAACCTAAAAAGCAGCAAAACATACGTAACATTTTAAATCAGTAGGCACTTGAAGTTGACTTACTTACGTGACGCACCGTAATACGGCACCCGGAACGATCACGTTTCACGGACACGTGAAAGTGTAAAGTGATACGGGTCACATGAAACTTGAAATCATCGTAATCCCGGCCTCTAAGTAACTGGAAAGACAACGGAAATGTAACTACAATTCCATACAGCTGCTCAAAAGTTGCCTGAAGAATTCAACGCCAGATTTGCTGTTCAATAACTGGGATTAACATGAGAGAGAACAAGGTGGAGAATAGTCTGAAGTTACGCTTGCTTACACCTCCGCTTTGCCAGTATGCTAACATAGTAAACCAAACTAAACAAATAGCCTCTCTAAATACGTCACAATCATACCAGTAATTAGAATACGTATCCTCGTAAACCGGAAGTATTACGTTAGCAGTGAAGAATTAGAATTTTCAATAAAAACGGTTGGGTATGGCCGAGTATGCAAGAGATGAACGAAGTCGGTGACAGAAACACGTAGTTCTACTGATAATGTTTTGAAAATGCCATATGAATTAGACAATAATGAGGGAAGAAAGAGAAATAATCTAATTCTGGAAATAAAGACAGAATATATAGAAGCTAGGCGGACAGTTAAACTAGCAGGCGCAGAGATTTGCTGGAATGGCAATTGATAAGCAATTCGGTAAAACCATATACCGTATGTTTGAAGCCACAACAGCATGCGAAAAACGCTCTCGGAAATGAGAAATCAAAATGTGTAATATTAGATTTTTAATTAAACCGCGAAAGTGAATGGGAAAGGGTTTCCCCGAGAACGTACGTAGTGGCCGTACATGGGTAAAGATACAGAAGACCGGAATAAAGGAGAGGACCCCGAAGAGACGCAAGCACTGGAGAGGGGGCGGTGGGGCCGAGTACCAGGAAAACTTGTACCAGCGGCTCATCCCGCCCGGCAGAACCTTCGCAGAAGCGATGCAGACCCAGCCCAGCTCGTACGTTTCCACTCGCTGTGGGCGTGTCGCTAGGTATTACCTCCAGTACAGTCATGCCTCGCTGACGTGGGCCACGTTCGCTACACCCTCCCACACTGTTACATTTCCACCTTCAAATATTACCCACAATAATACTTTTACACGAAATACGACCTTAACATTTTTCCATTCAACCAAATGGATCAAATAATCTGGAATGTATTTGAAAATATGTCGAATTAATCACTTCAAATAGCATTCATTCTCAAAAAACTTATAAATAATGAAATAACGTTTACATAAATGGTTCGCCATTTTAAATTTTCATTATTTCGGAAACGGCCATTTTTGTCATGCACGATTCTAAATGGCTGAGCCCGTCAAATATCAAAGAATTGATCCCGACCAATTTTCAAAATGTTTAATGGAAACTAGAGCCATCCAACTTTTCCAGACAAACATTACGGCGATAATGACGTTCTGGTTAAGTCACAACCTCCCAACTTTATTCTACCAAACTTATTGGAAGCAGTTTGACGGAAACAATTGTAGGTAGAGTACTGCGCAGTACCACTTACCGTATTCCAACACTGGACTGCTTTTATGCCAACAGCACTATCAAAAACCATTTGTATAGGATTTAATCTTAGAACACTGTTTATTTATGTAAGTGATTTAGGACGAAAACTTCCTCTAATCAAGATTTAAAGCAAATGTATATTATAAATTTAGTAAAAGTCTCCGAGTCATATAAAATGGTGGGTCTGATGAATATTAATATGTAAACATACACGTTTATCATTATTGACTATGTGGCATTGACTGTTGTACTCGCGATAGGGCGAGTTAATGTTGGAGACATCCACAGAAGACAAAAATCGGTCCACCTCCATCTTTATTTAGCTTATTAATAAAATGAACCGGTGCTCTGCCGGTTGGTGCCGTGTCGTCGTCATTAGATATTTTATTGGCTTATTAGACTGTGATGTCACTGTTGTTGCCGTCTCATTATTGTTGGTGTGGTGCCGTTACGGTAGGTACGGCCAACTTTTATCTAACACTGGCAGACGGCTGGCATTATGCATGTGATTGCCCATCTCATTCGCTTCACGAAAATGTGAGCCAATGAGGTGGGTTTTCATACGCAGGTGCAGTACGGAAAACCTCAGAAACAAATATCATCGCCAAAACAGAATTAAATACACATTATAAATATCAAGTCAGTCGCGTTCGGTAAGAAAATAAAAGAAATATACGTTTTTCAAATGCCAGCATAAATTAAATCATTATAACGTGCGACTATTCGCAATTGTTTCCTAACACGCGTGGTAAAAACCGAACAAAGAAATTGGCGTCCAAAAATTAGAAGGGAGAAATTTTTTTAATTGCGTAACAAGGATAAATGAAACCAATAAAAATAATATGTTTCTTTACAAACAAATTATTTACTGCGGCGATTTTTTCTAAACGTGTTTGTTAAAGTATAAAAAAAGGCATGTGGCGATTGCTCTGCTGCCTGCTGGGGTACTGAGGGGCTTCTAAAATCACCCAAAGAAGTCCAACCAGCAACTGTCCCAAGTGGCTTGCTTAACGTGCAAGGTTCGCACCTTTAGCCCCCTCACTATTCGTGCTCCTTTTACGGGCGCTCGCTAACCCCTATGTAATTTTTCCTCTCGGCACATCAGCAAAGAAATGCTACGTGCGACAGTGACGTGATCATCATATAATACCCCAACACATATGTACCAAGGCACTAAATTAGTTAAAGGTTTGATAGTAGCTCAGCGTTAAATCATGGAATTCTAAGTGACGACTCCATCACCTCGTTGGCAGAAATTCCGAAGCATACTTTGTAACGCAGTGAATTACGAATTCCCACCTTATTTGCTAGTTAGGTTTTTAGACGTACTCTGGAAATGTAGTGTGTGTACTTAAAAAAAAAAATTCAAAATTTTATTCGAGTAGGCAAGGTGTAATGAAAATTGTATTTCACATTCACCATAAGTATGCGTTCTTTTCGTAGTAAAACAAGTTGAATGGCTACACAAATTGCTTTTTTAAATATGAATTTGTTACTAACGAAAAAAACTGCTTATATCACTTATAAAATATTGAAAGAAGTAAAAACAATGGCCAAAGAGTTAATGAAATAGAATTTTCAGTCTCGTAATTTTTCTAATGCATGCCATACAGTTATTGATTTCCTGTATTTCTTATATATATCATTATGTTTTTGTATGGTACATAATACGTAATTTATAGATTAAATTTTATATTTGTTAGAAACAATTTTTTTTATGAGAGATAGTTGAAGTCTAGGACGTGGCAGAAATTTGAATAAGGAGAGCTCTATGGAAGAATGTTCAAAAAAATGAAATAAAAAAAAAACTTCTGAAATAATAAATGAGATAGTAAGTTTTATATTCTTAATATAATATATATACATATACCTATATTTTTATAGAAATTTTAAACGTAAAAAACATTGGGAAGGACATAGATATGATGAACTATTTTGACAATACGAAAGGGAGATGATGACCTTAATTAAATTTTGACGAACGTATCTCATGTCGAAACAATAATTTTTCATTCGTTACACAGTGTTAGAGGCGGCCGGCCGCTCTTTGAGCATGCGAGGGACAGATGATTTATGGATGCGGGCGCGCTATCAGTTGCAACCGACCGTGTGCCGCTTCCGACCTTGTGTATGGGGTGCATTTTGAAGGAATAATGACTACTGCCCTAGTTTCTCTCAGCGTGACTCGGGGTGCATTGAGTTTTCCAGATCAAGGCCAGCGATAGTATAAAAGATCGACGAGCCTCCGAGCTGGGAGTTCATGAGAGTCGGGAGTTTGGGCGATTGTGCGGTATCGAGAGAAAGACGACGAGCGAGAAGAGCAACGAGTGGCGCCGGAAGTGACAAGCAGAGGAAAATCTGCGACTGCGAACAGCAGAGCAGTAAAGAGTGCGACTGGCAGGCTGGACTATTGTTCTGGATGCATGAGTGAAATACATTACAAATGATGGCAAAATACATACTGAACATGTGTTAATGATGAGTATGAGTTATTTGACTATAACCAATCACAGGCATTAAAATGGACGTTAATTATAGTTGAAGTAAACATTAAATGTTGCTATCATTGTGAAATAAATGTGTAATATTCGAGAGAGATAATTTATTGTTGTAAGAAATAGCTGTGTGAATAAATAAAAAATCAAATGATAGTTCTTTTATTTTTAATTAAGACCTCCATCCCTTACGACTTGAGATACGCCCCTCAGGCGGCTTGCAACAATACCTTTGCTTGCGCGAGACACATTTTTTGTGTGACCGTGCTGGTGAAAACTTGATTGTGTAGTTATGTGTAGTGAGACATTAAGACAAGACNAGACACATTTTTTGTGTGACCGTGCTGGTGAAAACTTGATTGTGTAGTTATGTGTAGTGAGACATTAAGACAAGAAATGCATTTGAAAAAAAAAGTTAGTATGTTTTCATACATTTTTACTTTCACATACAAGAATATTTCTCCGAAATAACAATTTTCCTCAAAAACATTTGGTTTAGTCCACCTTCATGAACCCCAAGTGTAATTGCAGGCTTACAGCTAATAACTACACCAACCGCTTTACGGAAAATATTTTGCACAAATGCTTTCCTTGGCAACATTTTGTAATGTTGCCCTACAGACCGTAAATATCCTTTCTTAAGTTAGTATTCCTTCAGATATCTGCTCATTCCGGCAGTCATTTGTTAATTTGATTTTCGCTTCGTAAAATTATATTTACTTGTTCGACTTATGCAGATGGAAATCAGCACGAGAAATGATACAGAAATGAAAATGTATTACTACTGCTTATTATTGTTGGTATCATTTATACAAACAACCAGCACCATCCGCCTATCGAATGCATACTACCAAGAAAGGAACTTAAGACGATACAGGGACTTCAACGTTTTACGTGTAGTTTGCACCTAAACCACAAAGTATTAGACGTCTTAGCAACCTTTTGACAACATGCTAATCGTGAGTGTAATCACTAACTCACAATTTTTATACACTGTGGCAGCAGACATCGCAACTATATGTTTAATAAGAGTTTGGCATGAACACGAATCTTTGCTATGTACTTCTAGCTATGTGCTTCAAACACCACTATTACGTATTTTAGTCAATGTAGTCTCCACAACTACCGCTGTTTTCTAGAAAGGGTATCAAAAATTCAAACCGCTATGATACTAAGACAGTCACGCCATCTGCTTTCTTGTCGAAGGAGGCTTGGAATTTAGTTCAGAAGAAGCAGATGGTGTGGTTGAGATTAGTGGCTGAATTCTTACTATAGTCCATTCATGGTTTCTTCGGATGTTTTGAAACTTACCATTGAAACATGTCATCCTTTTTTTTTTTCAATAACTTGTTTACCATAAATATATAACACTGATAAACTTTGAGGTATTGTACTCTTGATAAACGAAACCTTAACTCAGTATCTTCTAAAACTTGTAATATGTATTTCGTATTAAATACGAATTAAAAACCGTGTGAGCAGTGATGTGCTGGCAACGGCTAATAAGAAATAGTTCACAGTTAAAATATTGTTTTAACCTAGTTTTTTGGTATGTTATTTGTAGATTAAAAGTAGCCTATTGATATATTAAAATTTTTAGGTAACTCTGAAGGAAACGTCTTTCATTGTTACAGTTAGAAATATCAGCGCAAATTACCGTGTGTAGGCCTTAGTGAAATGATTATTTTATTTTTGTTCGAGGAAGCAACTTGAATAGGTTGAGCGGAGTTTGTCACTCTCTCGCTCTCTTTCTCTCTCTCGGGAAGTTTCGCACCGCTAGTAGTAGCGGGAAAATTATCCATGTATTCAATTTTAGCATATTTCATACTAAATACAGAAAAAATAATTATTATTGAATTGTAATTTACAACTGAAACGAGATTTTGTTGTTTGAATACTTATTATAATATATTTAGATATGATGTTGGGACGGTTATAAATCCGAAGTTGGCAGAAGTGGCGACTGGCGACATGACGTGTTGCTAAACGAAGCGTTAATTTCTTTTCTTGTGAAAAATACCTTAAATCACTACATCTAATTTGTATACGTTGTGTTTTTTTAAACCTACCTAGGCATCTTACGATGTTGTGAAAAATTTGTTTTTGCGTTTTGGCCTCTGTGTGAAAGAGTATTGTTGACATTACGTTACGTTGGGCGTGTGTGTGTGTGTGATTGCAAATATTGGTCGTGCTAAATTTATACGTTTTAACCGTGGACTGTTTTTATGACGAAATAATTTTTTTAAAAGTCATGTCTGTTTATTAATAACAATTTTGTAACGTTGCCGTAGGTGTTTGAAACACAATTGTGAAAAGTGATTACGTTTCTGTGATTTCAATGTTTGCCACAGTCCCAACAAAATACTAAGACCAGCCAGATTAATTAAAGTAAATAATAAAATAAACCTAGGAAACAGTAAGTACCAATGCATAGAAAAATGAGCTGAATAAAAGTTACGGTAGGCCTATTTGTGTGGATGTTCACCACTATTTTTTAAATTTGTCGCTTATACGAACATAAAATAAGCAACACGAGTTGTGTGCTTGATTTACTGTCTTTTTCTTTGGACTAATTGTTCCTTCGTTTTCATTGTTATTGGAACCCGAAGACGTCCTTTTAACGAAATAACTCATCACATATCAATACCAAGAGTTCTTTCCCCCGCAGTGGTAATAGAGTTAAACACAGTCGCGGCAAAATATTAACGTGTATTACGTGTAATGTGCTATGCCGTGTAAAAAAAAATGATAACAATGTAAAATAATAACCGTAAGAACTATCATCAATGCAAACATTGTTAAAAAAATCATAAAGCTGACCTAAATATGGTCGTAGGCCTAAATTGTGAACATTCGTACAAAATGATTTTTGAGATATGACAACATTCTTTGAACAGCTGACAATAGTAAAAAAATCATTGAAAGTTAAATCGTAGAAGTCACATGGCAGTGTTTAAGTTTACATGTAGCGGAAGGATACATAACCAATAACCAAACGTAGAACTTAAGAAGGCCCTCAGAAAAGTGTGCAGTAACCGTGAATGGCCTATATAAGAAACATTCTCAATTCAAATGGCATATTATGCTTTTAGGCATAAACGTGCTTTTGCTCTTGGTTTTAGACCTATCTGCATGTTAGAAAAGTGTAAACCCAAGAAAACTGGTGCACCTGCCTAATATCGTGTAGGGCCCCCGCGAGCACGCAGAAGTACCGCAAGATAACGTGGCATGGACTCGACTAATCTCTGAAGGTATGCAGGAGGCAATTTACACCATGAATCCTGCAGGCCAGTCCACAAATCCACAGGAAAGCGAGGCGGTGGAGATATTTTCTGAACAGCACATTGCAAGGCATCCCAGATATGCTCAATAATGTTCATGTCAGGTGATTTAGGTGGCCAATGGAAGTGTATAAAGTTAGAAGAGTGTTCCTGGAGCCACTCTGTAGCAACTCTCGACGTGTGGGGTGTCGCATTGTCCTGCTGGAATTGTCCACGTCCGTCGGAGTGCACAATGGACATGAATGGGTGCAGGGGATCGGACAGGATGCTTACGCATCTGTCACCTGTCATAGTCTTATCTAGACGTATCAGGGGTCCCATTTCACGCCAACTTGACACGCCCCATATCATGACAGAGCCTCCACCAGCTTGAACAGTCCCCTGTTGACATGTAGGGTCCATAGATTCATAGATTAACCCGTACACGTCCATCCGTCCGATACAATTGGAAACGAGACTCGTCAGACCATGCAACGTGTTTCCAGTCACCAACAGTCCAATGGCAATGTTGGCGGGCCCAGACGAGGCGTAAAGCTTTGTGTCGTGCAGTCAACAACGGTACACGAGTGGGCCTTTAAGCTCTGAAAGCCCATATCAATGATTGTCCGTTGAATAGTTCGCACGCTGGTACTTGTTGATGCCCCAGAATTGAAATCTGAACCAATTTGAGAAAGGGTTGCACGACTGTCACGTTTAATGATTCTCGTCAGTCGTCGTTTGCCCCGCTCGTTCACGATCTTTTTCCGGCCGCAGTGATTTCGAAGGTTTGATGTTTTACCGGATTCCCGATATTCACGGTACACTCGTGAAANACCCGTACACGTCCATCCGTCCGATACAATTGGAAACGAGACTCGTCAGACCATGCAACGTGTTTCCAGTCACCAACAGTCCAATGGCGGTGTTGGTGGGCTCAAGTGAGGCGTAAAGTTTTGTTTCGTGCAGTCAACAACGGTACACGAGTGGGCCTGCGGCTCCGAAAGCCCATATCAATGATGGTCAGTTGAATAGTTCGCACGCTGGCACTTGTTGATTCCCCAGCATTGAAATCTGCGCCAATTTGAGAAAGAGTTGCACGTATGTCACGTTTAATGATTCTCGTCAGTCGTCGTTTGTCTCGTTCGTTCACTATCTTTTTCCGGCCGCAGCGATGTCGAATATTTGATGTTTTACCGGATTCCCGATATTCACGGTACATTCGTGAAATGGTCGTACGCGAAAATCCAAATTTTATCGCTTCCTCGGAGATGCTATGTCGCATTTCTCGTGCGCTGACTATAACACCACGTTCAAATTCACTGAAATCTTGATAACCTGCCATTGTAGCAGCAGTAGCCCAAATAGCAACTTTGCCAGACGCTTTTTGTCTTATATAGGCGCTGCCGACCGCATCGCGTTACTGTGATTGGTTCCATACCTCTGTTATTTGGATACGCACGCCTATACCAGTTTTTTTTGGCTCTCCAGTGAATATAATGAGTAAATAAATTAAATTTATAATATTATTGTAAAGTGTGTTCTATTTCTTATATAGTCTCTTCTGCTTCTCTGAAAGAGGCTCAGCTGAGAGAGTTGGTGGATGCTGACAGCTTGCCTAGCAGCGAAATCGAGAAAATAACTCCATATATGTGTTGAAAATAGAATCCAACATTGAGGGCGCTGACAGCTCAACTTTTAATTTAAAAACATGAAGAAATATGGCTGTCACCTGGTGGCTAAATTGACAACTCGCCTAGTGGGTGAATTAATACACTAGCGCCAACTAGGTGTGGAAAACATATGAAATCCAAGACGGTATCTTCAAGGAATGTATAAATATATTACAAAGAATAAACCAAGATGGCGTCCTCCAGCAATGTATAAACAATCGAAAAGCCAAGATGGCGGCATACTATTGAATGTGTATTGGTGATGGGAGTGGAGTGAATCAGTAATTTGCTGGGCGTGGTGCTAGAGGTTTCTCCGGAAATGTAAGTTTTTAAATTAATTTTTTGAATATTTTTAAATGTATTTTTTTTTAGATTTTTTGGAAATATTTATATATTTTTTAAATAATTTTTTTGGTGTTTTTTTTGTAATCTACGCCATGCTACCGGGTTCAACGTCAAACCTAATGTCAAGGTAACCTGGATCCAACATAGCTGACGAGATGGACACTGGTCGATCCGGCGAGCGCCGGTCGTGTCGGGAGCTTAGTCGATCAACCTGTTATAGAACTCCGAACCTCCTACATGTGCATCATTAAACAATTTTTAACATAATTTTTAATTTTTGTAAAATTTCTAAATAAATTTTTTGGGTATTTTATAATTTTTCTGCAAATTTTTTGGATTTTATTGAGTTCGTTGTTATCCAAAGCCACAGGTACAGGATACAGGTCAAGATCACTGGTGTAAGTCAAAGGTCACCTGGACCAAATATGGTGGTCGGGTGACGTCACAACATGGCGGCCGGCCGGTGCCAGGTGCCTGTTCTGTCCGCTTTAAAATACATTGTCCCCTGACGCAGATAATCATTCTACTACTTCGTTCGTAACCGCATAGCTGCTAATATGAAATCGTTTTTTATAAGTCAATTTAGGACATACATATAATGGCTGTCGAAAATCAGAGATTGGGTTGTAAGAAAATCTGGGAAATACATCTTCATCCTTCGTTTGCTCATGACTGGGGAATTATCAGCGTATCGTGCAGCATGACTGAACACATATGTAACTGTGTAAGAATATTTCGATACTTGGCGCGACGTACCTGTCAAGTCCAGGAGTAAGTAACCTTCTGTGCACACGGCGCAGAAAGCTTTTTCTCAGAACTTGACTAATAATACAGAGTTTCAATTGCCGCTACTTAATTAGAAATTTCCGTAGCGCTGTTATATCACGATGACCCCATCGTCCTCCGAGGAAAAGGGGCGGTGTCTTCGTAATGCAAGCGTGTTATTTTTTCATACTTTCTCATACAGACGCTATTGTCGTTTGTTCTGCGTGAGAGTTTGTAAATGAGCCAAACATTCATGAGACCACTTCGACAAGCGACAGTTTGTAACAAGGCGACAGTCTGCATCTAGCACTTTCTTGATATTCGACAGCTGTCAGAAACCAGAAGAATGAGTGCTACTTGTACAACGCTGTTTTACAAGGCAAGGCATTATAACGACCTCTCACTTCCTCACATGTTTTAGAAAGAAAACGCATGCGTTGATTCACACCAGTATGGAAATATTGTGAAACATGGGTATCTTAATGTTAATTTTACGTCATCGTGACACATATTCTCACTTTATTCAGTGTTAAGTATTGCCATAACGAATGAGACTAAGGGGGCTGAAACCCAGAAGCTAAGATTCTGTAGTCTCATACCGCGGTTATTACACGGCACGCTAAACTAGTTGATGTGAATATGATTAGGTAGCCATATACAGAGTGTTTCGTAGCTTATTCTACAGACATTGGGAGGTGATTAAGCATGAAAAAAACGGCAGAAAAGTTGAAAAACATTTTGTCATTACTTGAGTCGTTGGAATGTGACGCTCAAATGCTGAGAGAAACGCCTAGCAGTTAGCACCCCGCGTGATTGTTTAATGGTAAATGTTCAAACTGACATGTTTTGTGGATGTTCGACATCCACATAGCACCGACACCGCCGGAGCACGGACTGTCGCGCCCTTTGCAACATTTCTGGTGTGTTCCGGACATTGCAGGCAACAGCAATTCGCGACATAAGGTCCACTTTGCATTCTACGGGTGCATCATACATCACAATTTTGATGAGGCCCCATAAAAAGACGTTTAAAGGATTGAGGTCTGGCGAACACCCTTGCCATGGAATGAGGCCAAGTGAATAAGTCATGTTTCATAGCTAAAGTGTAGTGGACTGTACGCAATCGTATTAGTCTCCACGCTCTACATGTTGCCTAACTGACAGGCCTTCACCTGATTAAAGTGTGATGTACAAATTTTATGCACGACTTGAATAAGGACAACATAATTATCGAATTTTCTACATGTTTTTCCATACCTTATCACCTCACAATTTACAAAATTATAATTATATTATAATTTAAAAAATATTGTGTATAAGCACGCTCAGTTGAATGGCTTGCGAATGAAACATGCTCACATGGTTACATGGCAACCAATTGTAATATTTAAATTTTNGATCACTGGTGTAAGTCAAAGGTCACCTGGACCAAATATGGTGGTCGGGTGACGTCACAACATGGCGGCCGGCCGGTGCCAGGTGCCTGTTCTGTCCCATTTAAAATACATTGTCCCCGGACGCAGATAATCATTCTACTACAGCGTTCGTAACCGCATAGCTGCTAATATAAAATCGTTTTTTATAAGTCAATTTAGGACTGTCGAAATATATAATATAATGGCTGTCGAAAATCCGAGATTGGGTTGTGATAAAATCTGGGAAATACATCTTCATCCTTCGTTTGCTCATGACTGGGGAATTATCAGCGTATCGTGCAGCATGACTGAACACATATGTAACTGTGTAAGAATATTTCGATAGTTGGCGCGACGTACCTGTCAAGTCCAGGAGTAAGTAACCTTCTGTGCACACGGCGCAGAAAGCTTTTTCTCAGAACTTGACTAATAATACAGAGTTTCAATTGCCGCTACTTAATTAGAAATTTCCGTAGCGCTGTTATATCACGATGACCCCATCGTCCTCCGAGGAAAAGGGGCGGTGTCTTCGTAATGCAAGCGTGTTATTTTTTCATACTTTCTCATACAGACGCTATTGTCGTTTGTTCTGCGTGAGAGTTTGTAAATGAGCCAAACATTCATGAGAGCACTTCGACAAGCGACAGTTTGTAACAAGGCGACAGTCTGCATCTAGCACTTTCTTGATATTCGACAGCTGTCAGAAACCAGAAGAATGAGTTCTACTTGTACAACGCTGTTTTACAAGGCAAGGCATTATAACGAGCTCTCACTTCCTCACATGTTTTAGAAAGATAACGCATGCGTTGATTCACACCAGTATGGAAAGATTGTGAAACATGGGTATCTCAATGTTAATTTTACGTCATCGTGACACATATTCATACTTTATTCAGTGTTCTACTTTAAAAGTATTGCCATAACGAATGAGACTAAGGGGGCTGA
Organism: Clitarchus hookeri; assembly: GCA_002778355.1. Taxonomy (NCBI): domain Eukaryota; kingdom Metazoa; phylum Arthropoda; class Insecta; order Phasmatodea; family Phasmatidae; genus Clitarchus; species Clitarchus hookeri. The sequence goes on from NQII01005523.1 coordinate 56,377, forward strand.
AACCCAGAAGCTAAGATTCTGTGGTCTCATACCGCTGTTATTACACGGCACGCTAAACTAGTTGATGTGAATATGATTAGGTAGCCATATACAGAGTGTTTCGTAGCTTATGCTACAGACATTGGGAGGTGATTAAGCATGAAAAAAACGGCAGAAAAGTTGAAAAACATTTTGTCATTACTTGAGTCGTTGGAATGTGACGCTCAAATGCTGAGAGAAACGCCTAGCAGGTAGCACCTCGCGTGATTGTTTAATGGTAAATGTTCAAACTGACGGCCACCGACATACNGGCATTATAACGACCTCTCACTTCCTCACATGTTTTAGAAAGAAAACGCATGCGTTGATTCACACCAGTATGGAAATATTGTGAAACATGGGTATCTTAATGTTAATTTTACGTCATCGTGACACATATTCTCACTTTATTCAGTGTTAAGTATTGCCATAACGAATGAGACTAAGGGGGCTGAAACCCAGAAGCTAAGATTCTGTAGTCTCATACCGCGGTTATTACACGGCACGCTAAACTAGTTGATGTGAATATGATTAGGTAGCCATATACAGAGTGTTTCGTAGCTTATTCTACAGACATTGGGAGGTGATTAAGCATGAAAAAAACGGCAGAAAAGTTGAAAAACATTTTGTCATTACTTGAGTCGTTGGAATGTGACGCTCAAATGCTGAGAGAAACCCCTAGCAGTTAGCACCCCGCGTGATTGTTTAATGGTAAATGTTCAAACTGACATGTTTTGTGGATGTTCGACATCCACATAGCACCGACACCGCCGGAGCACGGACTGTCGCGCCCTTTGCAACATTTCTGGTGTGTTCCGGACATTGCAGGCAACAGCAATTCGCGACATAAGGTCCACTTTGCATTCTACGGGTGCATCATACATCACAATTTTGATGAGGCCCCATAAAAAGACGTTTAAAGGATTGAGGTCTGGCGAACACCCTTGCCATGGAATGAGNAGGTCTGGCGAACACCCTCGCCATGGAATGAGGCCAAGTGAATAAGTCATGTTTCATAGCTAAAGTGTAGTGGACTGTACGCAATCGTATTAGTCTCCACGCTCTATATGTTGCCTAACTGACAGGCCTTCACCTGGTTAAAGTGTGATGTACAAATTTTATGCATAACTCCTTAACGACTTGAATAAGGACAACATAATTATCGAATTTTCTACATGTTTTTCCATACCTTATCACCTCACAATTTAAAAAATTATAATTATATTATAATTTAAAAAATATTGTGTATAAGCACGCTCAGTTGAATGGCTTGCGAATGAAACATGCTCACATGGTTACATGGCAACCAATTGTAATATTTAAATTTTGAATTTTTTTTAGGTATTGTAACTGTGATTGGGCATTTGGTTATTGTTGTAGTGCTAATATGCAAATAATTTTAATTAGAAGCCACTAAGGTAAAACATTTTTATGTAATCATTTAGTAGCTTACCTTCATACTGCTACACAAATTTCTGCCAATGTCAGCCATATTATTGAAATAGTTTGTTAATATTTAACAATCCAATAATAGCGGAGCATAGAAGAAATGTCGTTCTGATGCACTTACAAAACCGATATGGCATAAATAGGAAGTAACGACGATCGGAACAACTTCAGACGACGTTTAGCTGTATACAAAGCAGAACATATTTAAAATTAACTAGTTCAGAGTGCCGTGTAACAACACGCAAGACTTCTGTCGTTTTAAACATTGTATTTTCCATTCTATATGAAAGCATGGGTTTCCACTAGTATTAGAAAGAGCCGGTGAACAAACACACATATTGTAATCATTATCCAAAATTAAACATTTCACCCCAACAATCAAATCATTTTGTAGGAATATTTTACAAATAAGTTTTGCTTACATGGAAAGTAGAAAAAGAAGCGGAATCTGAAAAAATATTATTATTATTATATGGCAACAAAACTTAATTAATATCGTGAACAATTATTGCCCAAGCAATGTGACACCAGATATTCTTGGCAAATTTTTTTTTACAAAATAGCTTTTCCAGGAAACAGTGAATATAGTCATCGTCAGCGGTTATCATGGCATTTCACAGTGAACGTTTTTCTGTTCTGTGTGCTGTATACTTAGGAGTTAAAATTGTATTACTCTATCGAAGGCTGTTACTAATACGTTCCTTGAAATGACACAAGAATATTAATCAGAATTTGGTACAAAAATGTAAATAATATATGTAAAACCTCATCAGTTGAACGGTTTTAGTTGAACTTGGCCATCACAGATTCATTATCTTTGTGCTTATGCATATGCTTACTGTGACCTTAGTTTTCCTCTTTATGGGACTCAAGGTCGTAGCAGATATCATTAATATTTCGCGAGAGTTTTACCTTGCGGTGTTAACAATAGGCTATTTGGCAAATGAGATGGGCACGGCGCGTGGACTACGAAGTTCCTTTGCCATTATCACTACATTGCAAATGAAGGCAACATATTTTGCGGCAACGGCGCTCCAATGTCCGAGCCAAAACGTATGGTAAACCATATTTTATGTTTAATACCAAGAAGTTGGGCATGTTCAACGTCCTCCACTCTTCAATCATCTTTTTTTATATAAACCAACGAAAATCCACCACTATTTTCACCTTAGTAACTGGAATCACATAGAACATACCAATACACAAATTACGTAAAAAATTCAAAATAAATTTGTACTCACAGTTACTGTGTTAACCGAAACTTTTAAACTGAAGCTAACCTCGCTATTACACAGGGTCACGGGAAAAAACAAACACAGATAGACGCGTGTGGACTATATAGGATGTAAACCGATAAACGTTTATACATAAATCTATTCTTATCTATATGTTAGACTAGTTCAAAATGTCGGGAAGTGATGGAACAAAACGTGATTGTAGTGATACGCCAAAAGTTCCTTGTAAATCAATAATGAGCATATGTCCATTTTGTTAGAGTGTATCGACATTTCGGGGCCAGTTCAAAATGCGCACTTGGCAGTCGAAAGACGTCAGTCGGCTGTCGGAAATAATCTGCTTGTAGTTAGAGACGTTTATTCACAGTGTGCAGTCAGCAGTGAAGCAGCCTGACTGCTCTACTGCCTACAGCAGAAATATTTCAGCCTATCAGTTGCAATGTAGCTGATCATATGGTGTAAACAATGTTAAGCTTGCNCTGCCTACAGCAGAAATATTTCAGCCTATCAGTTGCAATGTAGCTGATCATATGGTGTAAACAATGTTAAGCTTGCCAGTGTGTAAATTAATTGTTGAATGTAGGTGGGAGGAGGAGGATTCCATGCTTAGTTAAGTAGTCCCTAATCTGAAAACTGCGTAGTTAGTTTCCAAAATTCCCTGACATTATTTCTGTAGAGAGACAGATCAATATTCTCGTCAATGTACGTGCAGTAAATGGAAGCGCTCCCCCTCCCCCAGCGATTGATTTACACTGACCCTGCAACCAGTTATATCTCACATCGTATGCACTGAGAAAAAGTACAATTTAAACACATTAAATTCACTTAAAAAATACTACATATTCTTCAATTTACCTAAAGGTTTCTCATTATGTGTGGCTCACTCAAAATCCCACACCAACAAAACGTTTCCTTATGGAGACAAAAACAAAGAACTAATGGTCACTGTTCAAACATTAAAAAGAGGGCAAGTTTGACACACTATTAGATAAGCACGTTACACCGTCAACTCTATATTATCATTAAATCAAATTTTTGAAATGTAATCAATTATTTGATCATGCTAAAGTAATTCTACTACTCACATGTCAAATTAATTCCATTTGAAATATATAAATTGGTATGTAAATTGGAGAAGATTGGGGAGGGCAGAGTGGATTGAAACAATCGGAAATTAACGATAAATCTCTTTGTATAGGCTGTTCACGGTAAACATAGCCCTTTTGAAAAGCTCTGCTTATAATCTACACTCTAAGANTAAATCTCTTTGTATAGGCTGTTCACGGTAAACATAGCCCTTTTGAAAAGCTCTGCTTATAATCTACACTCTAAGAAATTATTTGTAAATTTACCGTTTAAGTGTATTGGTATAGTGAGAAAGCGGGAATGGTAAAGTTATTTCCCATACATTCATGCCTGTGTTCCTACATTTGCTCAGGAAACAGTCAAATGCGAAGGAAACTTCCCAACTTTGTATAGTAGCGACGCTAAACATTCCATATTTGTAGCCTGATGTGTGGTATTACTTCCATACGACGCAAGGGTTAACAAATTTCAATTCAGTTTAGGAAGTTTACCAAAATTTTTTTCAGAGTGTATTTGCATACACATTTTATATTCTCACACCGTATTGCCATGAGCCTCATAATTTTATTTATGTATTGGTAAAGCAAAACTCTGATATTATTGGAAAAATAAATATTTGACAAATTCGCTAATTCTTAAACATATGCATTAAACACAGAAAACTAAAGAAATCATTTCAGCATTCGCAAAAGTTTANTAAATATCTTTGTATAGGCTGTTCACGGTAAACATAGCCCTTTTGAAAAGCTCTGCTTATAATCTACACTCTAAGCAATTATTTGTAAATTTACCGTTTAATTGTATTTCCCATACATTCATGCCTGCGTTCCTACATTTGCTCAGGAAACAGTCAAATGCGTAGGAAATTTCACAACTTTGTATAGTAGCGACGCTAAACATTCCATATTTGTAGCCAGATGTGTGGTATTATTTCCATACGACGCAAGGGTTAACAAATTTCAATTCAGTTTAGGAAGTTTACCAAAATTTTTTTCAGAGTGTATTTGCATACACATTTTATATTCTCACACCGTATTGCCATGAGCCTCATAATTTAATTCATGTATTGGTAAAGCAAAACTCTGATATTATTGGAAAAATAAATATTTGCCAAATTCGCTAATTCTTAAACATATGCATTAAACACAGAAAACTAAAGAAATCATTTCAGCATTCGCAAAAGTTTACCGAACACTTTTAAGTCAATATCAAGACATGAGAGTATTTTCCCTCCGTCGTTACCAACTTAATTGGGTGCAAAGCACTTCGTGTGCCTGTTAAAATATATGCAGGTAGGGGCAGTAACATTTTTGAAAGGTTGATTTCAAACAGCCGATAAGCAAAAAGTCACAGAGTGACAGGGATCGACTGTGTAGTCTAGGTAAGTGGTTGATGCCGTAGTTGCACGATAATTCGAAGCGAAAAAATAACCGATTATGTGATGAAACTGCCAGGTCACCAAATGTCATCCGCCCGAGCTATAAAAACGGTGTCTCTTGCCAGCATTGTGGCAGGGCGTCATTCGCCAATCAATACCTCGTCCTAAGTGTGGCTGAGCAGGCGAATCAAACTGCCCTTATACACTCTATGTAATGTTTCGGAAAATGTAGTAAACCTCTACCGAGTGCAATAATTAATATTATGTAGTGTTTTTTCTGATATTGTTTACAGTTGTTTGTCATTAAATAACTTCATTTGGCAGATATATGGCCTGTGATAAAGCTTTAAAAATAAAATANTGTTTACAGTTGTTTGTCATTAAATAACTTCATTTGGCAGATATATGGCCTGTGATAAAGCTTTAAAAATAAAATCGTTTCGATATAAGGAGTTTTGAAAGAAAACAATGGATTAGGAAAGTTTTCAAAATAACTAATCCGAAAAAAAAAGAGTTTTCGGAAAAAAACATGATGGAGTAGGATTACTGAATTAGGCTATTTTAAAAATAGGCGCTTGTTCGTACCATGAAGATGAAAGCAGAGCTTAATTNTGTTTACAGTTGTTTGTCATTAAATAACTTCATTTGGCAGATATATGGCCTGTGATAAAGCTTTAAAAATAAAATAGTTTGGATATAAGGAGTTTTGAAAGAAAACTAAACTAATCCGAAAAAAAAAAGAGTTTTCGGAAAAAAACATGATAGAGTAGGATTACTGAATTAGGCTATTTTAAAAATAGGCGCTTGTTCGTACCATGAAGATGAAAGCAGAGCTTAATTTAAGTTGTATAGACGAATACAAACAAGGTGAAAAATAGCCTATTTTATGTAATTTTACACAAAACTGCTTTTAAAAGTAGAATATAGAGTATGTACCGAATGTAAAGTTATGCAGCACAACGGTGGAAACGTTCTAAAACCTCTAAAACAGGAGGTCTAGCACTTGTTCGACATTTTATTCAGCCAAATTGTCATCTTCTTATGGGACTTTATTTGTGGCTTCTTGACGATCAGTCACTGTACTCTAGCAGACCCGTTTTCATATTCTTTCCAGTTGGCTCTAAAAAGCTTCGCTAGTAGATTAGAAACATCTCTTAACAGGACAAGCTAAGCAGGAACTTTGTTGTCAAGATGAAGAGGTTCCATACTGCTTAGATACTTGTCCTTCTTTAGTANACTGTACTCTAGCAGACCCGTTTTCATATTCTTTCCAGTTGGCTCTAAAAAGCTTCGCTAGTAGATTAGAAACATCACTTAACAGGACAAGCTAAGCAGGAACTTTGTCGTCAAGATGAAGAGGTTCCATACTGCTTAGATACTTGTCCTTCTTTAGCATATATCCTGGAACTCCACTATCACATTTATAATGCAGTTCGTTTTGCACTTTTAACAAAAGAAGATCCTTTTACAATGAAATATCTTTAAGTGCCATTTTCCGGTAGGTTTGAAAACTTCTTGAACGGCAGATTTCCAGTCATTCCCAGGATCTTCTAAACACAGTTTTTTAATGTCCCAAAATCCTTATGAATAGTCATGTTCTTGCTAGGCGTCTCAATTATCCCCTCACTCCAAAATACTCTTTCGGGTGGTATAAAATATTGTCCCACGACAGGTATTCACCTTACCACAAAATTACACAAACCCAGCGGATGACAGCTGACAAATAAAATTAAAAAAGACATCGGCCAACAATAATAAAACTAAATTTCCCTTTTAAAATCAATAAAATTTGTACATAATTCAGTATATTATATTATTGACTACTGAAAACCACATTCTCACCACAAATTGTAAGATAAACTGAATTTTCAGGATAAGGACAGTTTTGAAAACACGTGTGGAATCAGACATAGACTAATAAAGAAAAAGGGAAGTTTTGAAACATACTTTTACATGGTGTATACGGAGTTTTGTTGAAATCACCTTCTTGGATAAGGGCAATTTTGAAACAAACCGTACATCTAACACTAAAAAAACTAAGAAATAGAGACGCTTTAAAATGTTAGATGGCCGTAGACAGATGCAGAAATTCCATCTGAATGTGAATCCACTGCTAAATCAATGTATTTAATTTTTGGAAAAAGGCAGATTTGAAATTCACTACTTCAATATCTTTACACTGGCCGATGTGCTAATGCTCTCAAATATGACAATGCAAAACAGACAACTGATCCGCATCTAAATTATCTTGCAACCAGATGATCGGTGCATCTAAAGTGACCATCACGCTTTTTCGCCAATGCTTACGATTACTTCTGGTTCTGTGACGAAGCGGTGACTCGACAAACATTGCCAGTGTAGCTGAGTCCTACTTGGATGGCTGTAATCCAGATTGTTAAGACTGTCGAGGAGGCCCCAAGGAATTTATCACTCCTCCTTCGCCTCCTCTGACTTCTATAAACAAAACAACAGAGGACTGTGACATGACATCGCTCGATTATTCTTGACGTGAATACGTCTTGATATCGTACCGAAATATGGGGTATCAGGACGGAAATGGCGGTGTAACGTTTGCAGTGATCCATTCCGACACTATAACGGGTGAGTCGCCCGCGTTTATTTTTTCGTATCTATGCAACTCTAACACAATACTCCCCATCTAACAAAACATCTCCTCCGCNTATGCAACTCTCACACAATACTACCCATCTAACAAAACATCTCCTACACTGTAACATAATTTTCTCTTGTATAGTCTGAGTCCCGTGCCGTGTACGTACTCATTACGGCGCCTCGTCTGTTATCTGAACATTCCACGCCGTTGTCAGCCTGCACCAATCAGCGGCGCGAAAATAGAGAATCGCTACAAATCAGCACGTGCGCGTTGATTTATTTTCGCTAATACAGTAAGCGGTGACTGTAATTTTATGTCACATGAAGAAACGCAATGACTCGAAGCGAGGCAGATGCGTGTTACTAAGGACGCAATCGTCGCGTACCAACGTCTTCGGTACACATCGCAATAATCTGTTTCAACACAATACACGGACGTGCATTATTTGAAAAGTGACTGCTTCTCAACGCATTACTGACATGACACCATCCGTTCACCGCTTACTGTATTGACGANGCAATAATCTGTTTCAACACAATACACGGACGTGCATTATTTGAAAAGTGACTGCTTCTCAACGCATTACTGACATAACACCATCCGTTCACCGCTTACTGTATTGACGACGACGACGAATCAACGCGCACGTGATGTTCTGCTACGATTGATGTTATGTTAGATGGGTAGTTTTGTGTGCTGGTTGCACAGATACGGAAAAATAGATGCAGGCGACTCACCCGATATACCGTCGTTAATAATAATACTATTGAAATAAAAAAGGTCTTGTTCATTTGGGTATACAGCTACGATGTGAGCACGCCCTTGATTAGCGACGCTCATGCGCGAGGCTCGGGTGGGGGCCCGCGGTGACTGGCGGCTATTTGGGCGTGAGCGAAAATCTCCGGGCAGTATATCTTGCAACTCCGATGAGCTAGCGCGCTGAATTTCGATGCCAAACAAAAGGTCGTGTCTAAAACAGTCAATTTAAGCCATTAAAGCTAAGTATCGATACCGTCACTTTCATTTTATTTCAATATATCAAAGAAAATGTTACCCGCTAACGCAGACGTGTTCACGTAAAACCCACTGGCGTGCTCCCCACACAGAAACAACCCGATCTTTACTGCAAGATGTCGTCACCAACGATGNGTCGTCACCAACGACGCTGCAAAGGTGTAGGATAGTGGGGTTTGACGCTCGACCAGAAATAGACGATCACGTTCTCTGCAACGCGTGGTAGGCGACTCAATGCCGGTTTGACGTTTCTTGCACTGGTGGCGTCACTGTACTACAGCTACGAACATGCGCAATTAATGCTCATGAAATATTTCATTTGCCACCTCGGAACGTAGTCACAAAAAGACCGACGAGCATAATGAAATATTACAAGTGAAAATATCGTTCATGGTTATTCTGTACTACTGTCAATGGTTTGGCGGAGAAACCAGTGGACTTCAGACTTGAAACCATGAATCTCGATAACTGCGAATTTCGTTACATTAATTTCCACAGATGCCACGTGTCTTGTCATGTATTACCAGTGGAAGACGAACAAGTTAAGTGCGTGTTAAGGGCTCTGCCCACCAAGCCTACAGACATGGAGTTTAAATGGGAAATAATGTTTAAGGAATTTATTCTCAATGCACCAATTTTAAAAATAACACTTTAAAACAAAAACAAAACAAAAATCATCTTTCTCAAAGAATACCGCAACGTTGAGAAAATTTTAAAATATTTTATTCATTCAAAACGTTTTGTAAAAGGTTCAAAATTGTAAAAAAAATATTAAACATGATAATTGGCTAGAATTCTTAACATTACAGTATTACTTAAGGGCGTCGATCACAAAATATATTTTTATTTTTCAGTTTTACCATATACTGTTTAACTTAAAGACATTATCTATAATTAATTTTACTAGGAAAATTTCTTTGAGTTCATAGCTTTGCATAAACATATGTCAAAGTCACAGTTTTACTGTTTTAGAAGTGTATAAATNTAGCTTTGCATAAACATATGTCAAAGTCACAGTTTTACTACTGAAAACTAGCTTTCGTACAGAAACGAAATAATTCTCTCTGAAAAAAAAAATGACAAAAGCTACTTCAAGACATCTATAAAATCATACACGGAAATATTTCCGCATTTTCGAAACAGTTCTGAAAATAAGGAGATTATGGCATTTTTTTTTGTGGCTGCCCTCGAATTTTTTATAAAATATCTTTATCTAAACATACCTTACAATTAATTAAGACAACAATTTTCTTTTGCCATTGTTACATTTTCTTCAATCAGTTTGGTTTATTTAATTAGTGCATTACAAAAAAAAATTACTTTGACATGTAACCTTGCAAAAGCCATTCTATCTGAAACATTTATCCCAGAAAAAAGTAGCCACAGATAATTTATACAAGTTGAGCAGCATGTGATACAATTATAAAATCACAAATTTTTTCGTGGCTAAAACCCATAAGAAATGTCACGTAGAATAATTTTTGTTTGAAATGGTTATCATTGAAACTGATGATATGAGACGGAATTTCTTTAACATTGATTCGCAATTTGAAAGTTCAATGGTGAAGACTTGGTAAGCAGCGTATTTATCTAATATTGATATCCATGACAGATCTGTTTACACCACAACCTCGTAAGGTTCCTGGTTCAATTCAAATCCGTGGTAGGGAATTTTCCGGACGGCTATCCTCGGACTGGTGCGAGGTTTCTTGATATGTTAATGACTTTTATTCAATGCAGCATTCAGTCTAGCAACGGACGAGAAGTATCTCCGTTAAACTGACAGGGCACAGTCCATTCACTGCATCTTCACTCTTTTTGACAAATCACCACACGTATGTGTATTTATACATACCTGTTTATAAAGAAATAATATATCATAAATATTGTGTATTTCTGTTTACAGTGCCTTCTTTTTTTTCGTCAAATGGAACTTCCACTTATATTTTGTCTATAATTGTCAGTATGAAATATAAACAGAGAGTGTTAGTACGACATTAACGCTTCGTAAGTAATCTAGAAGGAAGTTAGTAACAAAGTGGTTAGTAAAAAGTTTCTTAAGTAAAATATTACTAAACTGAAATTGTTACATTGTTTAAAAAAATATTTCTTAACACAATTTTTTTCAGGAACGCAATGTCGGAAAACCCTTGTTGTTTATTAAATGTTTTTTTATTGTTTGCTTAGTGAATATATAAGGCGCGTTGGTTTCCCTTTTGCCACTTTTTACAGACAAGGCTCCAGCCACCACAAGCCTTATACATGCTGGCCTCATCTTCACGTGAGACATTTACTTTCCATGTGTTGCGAAACGTAATCCTTCAAGTCGTGACTAACTGAAAAATCTGCAATAAGTAACCTTTCCCGTTTTGCAGCACAACGCCTCGTTTAATTTCTTTCAGTGGCATTTTTACAGTTTGCGGACGTCATTATATATTGCACTTATTGAAAATAGTACTGCTAAAACTCCATAATATGTTTAAACAATTCCCCTTTAACATCGACGAGGCTCGCTGATTTCTGTGTGCTGTTCCGATCCCAGGAGGAGCATCGCACTGACGGTGAAAAGCTATACTTGTCTGGATCCTCAACAGGCCTCTATTTGTACAGTTGTGCACGTCAGTTCAGAGGGCGCTGCTGTGTCTAGGCATGCGCACTCATTCTCGCATTCTATTCATTTGAATTTCATACCGAATTTTCCACTTTCTTTGATTTTAGTTTATTTTTCATGTTTCTTTCATGCCGCTGGATTTTTCACACACATGAACGTGCATTTCATACTCAACCTCTAGAGCTGGGGTGCCTCACTTCCAGTCCCTCGGCTTCGAAAGCAGGAATCAAGCGAACGTTTAGCCTAGATTTATTCTATTTCCCAGTATAAAGCCTGCCCATCGAAGATATCAGTGTTGCTATCCGAAACCACATATGCAGATGATGTACATTAAACACGATTTATTTTCTTTTCAGCTATGGTAGAAAAGACTCATCCGTACACAATAAATGTTACCATTGCACCTTGTGTACTTGGAGAGTGGTGTAGCATGACACACACTTGTACGATTCAAGTAGCCTACTGCTACAAACGTTATTGGTTTAGGTCAAACGGATGTTCAGAGAAAACAGCAATGATCTGAAAAACCTATACCAGAATATTACAGGAGCTTCTTCCCTACAGAAGACCGAAGACATCTGGAGATTTTGCCATCTTCCACAATAATACTTCACCAAAGAATGTAGGTGTTGTTGGTACCAAATCGCCCTTAAAGTATTGCACAAAGTCTCATGACTTGTTGTTGAAGGCAAATGCAAATCATATGAAAATCTACCGAGATCCTCTAATTCCTAACTTCGGTTCCACTGCTTGAAATGAAAGCATGTTTTTTTTGTATTACTACACATAAGAGAAAAATGTAACCAATGTTTGCCTTCACGGCATAGTTTCCTGTATTTAATGCAATGTGATGGTTTATGTTTGATAACCACAATTCCCGACGAGAGAAACCGGAGACAACTATATTTTCCCACGGAGAACTGGTGGGTTACAGACCTGAAACAGGGCTAACTGATTCGCATCCACAGAGCTTCACGAAACTCTTTACATGTTGCTCTATTGATGTCCTGCTTACACCAGCCAGGCTTTCGTCGGCGCCACATATCTTCAAGCATCGGGAGAAAGACAGCACAAAATGTGCTATTTATCAGATACACCCCAAAAATGCCTAAAACAGCTGCTTATTCGTACAACCTTGTCCGTGTTGCCAACTTAGTGGTTTTATCCCTATATTTGGTGGTTTGAACATATATTTGGTGGTTAGACCCTTGTTGCACCCAGATATCCCTGAAGCCGGCGTATGAGACATTATGACTTACAGTATGTAGTTCACCACACGAAATAGAAAGTTTCCCAATATTTTTTTCTGGGTTTTAATAAAATTTCGTCTAAAATGACTCAGTTAAAAGCATTTTTGGACCAACAGTGTTTCAAGTTCATAGGAGAATGCCCTTGTATATGTGAACTTTCTTATTTATGTGTGCAGGAAGCTCAGCGTTTGGACTTCCGTTATAAAAAGCGGTGGCTATTTTACACAGGGTATATCCCCATTTTAACAAATATTTTTGTATTGATTAAAACACTTTTTATTGGTGAAAGTCTCCAGACCAGCCACGGCATGTAGGTGTTCCAGTAAGCTCGCATTTATATAATTCCCTCGACCATGCCGAGTATTAATGCACCACACTGCCGTGCTACAGAGCGCTGGGTAATTAGTTGTTCTTGAAGAACGTTCCTTGACGCCAGTGACTCTAATTATTTTTAATAACTCTGCAAGAACAGTTTGGGTTTTCACGCTCTTGCACGCACAGTTAACGATGGTGTTAACTATAGAATGCACGAACCAGTGATAATTTCTACGTACTTGTTTATCATCTCGTTTCTGAAATGTAATTTCGAATTTTTTTATTTGAAACGGTGTCACATGCTTAACTAACATACACTTTGACCTATGTGTTAACCAGGATACGAATACGGAGTATCGTGGTTCGAGAGTAACGGCAAGAGTAAATTGAGCTCACGGTTTACATGTTCGAACCTTTTGATTCGCATTATTTACTACCATATGGTAGTTCAAATTATAAAAAAAGTCTTAACATTTTGAATATTTGCATTTGAGATGTATCTTTAACCACTGTTTCATCTCACCTCAGATCTCGCTTTTAATAACCAAGGCACAAGACGTGTCCTCGAGTGTACTAAGCAAAGTTAATACCAGTGGACTACAGTTGCCGTTTGCCAATGTAATCGCGTACGGTGCAAAAAATGTCACTTACCTAGATTTCATGGGAGCTGAAACCTGTACCTTACGTTCAGAATTATCACTGAAATTACTAGGCTGGAGCACGTTGCACGAACAGGCAGTTATAAAACTCATTCGCCACCATTTACGGTAGCTAGCCACTGTAAGCTGTGCTATGAATAATTAAGTCATTATCTGGCGTGGTCAGATACAGTTATGTCACGAACTTGTTCGCATGTATCGGTTGACGAACCGGTAGTTGAAATTACGAGTGAAATATGCGGCGTGTTTTACGAGCAACTGAACATTAACAGCATATTCTTGAGAATAGGCGTAACATTATGAAAGCGATTTTCTGGTTTTCCATCCGCGGTGATGAATTATGAGTGTAAATGCAGGGATAAAAGACGTCAAGCCGTTCTGTTTACTACGTGAGTGATGTAAACATGGATTATTGCATTTAAGAAATTGACCTACCAGTATCTCGAACCGTTTTATTTAAACTAAATACTGGCAACTGTGGCACTCACATAAGTTATAAAATTACTCTTATGTTCCGCCAGCAATATATATATAATAACATGATTTATTCTTTGCTGAGTTAAATATGTCTTATTAAATAACAAGTTGTTGTATTGTTCCTGTTTACAGAAGATCGTTGGCAAATTATAGACTACCAGGTATTTATCTACATATATAGTCTTCGTGCGGGCTTGAAACGTAAAACTGCCTCTAAATGTGACTGATGGAATTCACGGGATTACTTATGATGCTATCAGTCTCCTCAACCATCAAGTTCAGTCTACTAACGCTTTCTTCCGGATTTCCAGTTTACGAAGTAATGTGGCGGATCCTTTCTTATAAGTGCAATCGGACGTTTACTGGCAGCGCGAGTGTCCGGAAAAAAAGGTTGTGTCGGCCTACAGCATGCCGCATGAGATTTTATTGGTACAGCTAGTTTCTGGTTTGTACGCCTTTAGTTTGCGAATTATGTTTTATTTGATGCCGGCAAGTCTGAACATGTTATTGGTGCTTATTACTGAAGTTAGGGATATATGAGCTAGTTTCGCTGCAGTGTTATAATGCACTACGTAGCAAGCTAAGCCAAAACTTAAAGGTGAATTAAGGAACTCGTATACTCAGAATCCTCGAAATCAGACGGCTCATATGGATTGCTGATACCATGAAAATGTTGTTAAACGTGCATAATTATACCAATACAGCTGTATTTTGTTATACGGTGTGGGATTTTGCAATTATAATTATAATACTTGTAGGAGCACACTTACTTCTACAAGACAACGTTCAGTAATAATCACAACTGTTACCGATTTAAGAACATTCTGATGGCAACACTGATATTTGGTTTCTGCTATCCTGAAAAGTGGTAAGATATCGGTTTGGTAGTTTCTCCTATATGCAGATTTTTATTTGGAGTATATTCAGCCTGCAGATATAAGCAACGGAAGTGATCACTAAACGGTTTCACGGAGTGTAAAATATTTCTGAACTGCAATACTTTGAAGTCCACAAACCTTAACACAGATCTGTGAGAATTGCATGCTAAGGCATTCTGGTTTGCAGGCATCTCGGCGTAGTGTTTACCATGAACTGATGCAATCGGGAAATTTTGGAGCACTGCAACCGAACCACATTATAATTTTGCCATCTCAAGGCTGGAAGTTGATATAAGTAGCTACGGGTAGCCGGGCCGGGGTCCAATACTGCCAACAGCGTCTCACATTTAGTTCTCTAGTTAGTTTATTTTTCTCCTCCGAGAAAGACATGTCCGAGTTAGTCACAGCGACCCTTTTCACCGACGAGATGCCTGAAAAATGATACTCAACAGGGTACTCATAACGATAGACTTTCAAAAAGAATTTTAAACGCTTATTGTTCAGTGACGCTCCATGACAGTTGCCGCTGTAGTGGCAGTTCACAGTGATAACAATCAAACGCGCGTTCGCATGTTTGTGAGAGACTGTATTATGTTGACAAGAAGTTAGCAATATAACTAATTAGCCTATTTTACTTTTCATATGTATGCAAGTTATTTTTATGGAGAAGGCCCTAATCCTAAGATTGAGGCGAAATTAACAAGTGAGTTAAAATAATTATTTATATTACCATAATTTTGAATATAATTCTCTGACTCACTTAAAACACATCAGCTTACATGGTCTACCATAGTAATACTCGTTGACAAAATTTAATGCGAATAGGTTGATTACTTCCCTAGATACAATACAAACCTTTATTTTTTCACATGGCGCTCTCTTACAAAATGGTCCACATGTTCAGCAGACCATGTTTGGTCGAAATAAGTTAAACAGTAACAGAATGATTTAGCCGATTTCGGGGCAACAGGATCTGGGACTGGAGTGCCTGAGATGTTCATGCTCTGTCATTCCGGTCACCCGTTAGACATTTTCCCTCAAAATTTCTTTTTTCCCCTCAAATTTCCCCTTTCACCTTTAAAGTTTCCTTTTTTCCCTCAAAAGCTCAAAAAAATAATTACATCTAGTTCGGTGAGATTATTTTCAAGGGCAGAGCAGTGGTGGCCATATTGATTTTATAGGCATAGGGTATGCCAAATCTATACACAGGGTTCAGGCTCAGCTGACCATCCACCATATTGGTCCTGTCAGTCATCTTAGCCGCCACGGTGGATCCAAAGACCTTGACCTTTGACCTTTCATCCCGTGACCTTGAATAACATCGAACCCAAAACATTCCGAAAAATTCTAAAAATCCCCAAAAAATATAACATGTTCCAAAAATGTATTAAATATATACAAAATTTATAAAAAAGTTGTTTGAAAAGACATATAACTAAAATTTTGAATGTTCGGGATTAGAGGGGATGGAGGACCAGAGCCGACCAGCCACCATATTATGATGTCATGCGGCCACTTTATTGGATCCAAGTGGTCTTGATCTTGTCCCATGACGTTGACCTTGACCCCGTTCCATGACCTAAAACCAAAAAAATCACAACATTTTCCAAAAAATTTAAAAAATGTTAAAAATTGCCAAAAATTTTATAAAAATTTATTGAAAAAGTTATTTAAAATTATTTAAAAATATTATTTTGAAATTATTAAAGTAACTTAAATTTCCGTTGGTTTCACTAGCACCACGTCTGGCAGACGACTGACCCCCTTCAATTAATAACACTGCCTTAACATCCCCCTCCCCACTCCCATCATCATAGCTTATTCCGTCGTATGCAGCCATCCGGTTTTTTTCGTTTGTAATTCGTTTTCATTTTCAATACGTAGGTGAAGCTAGTGTATTATATAGTGATTTCATTTTTGATTTGTTTTTCGTTTGTCATTTGTTTACATCGCTGTAGTTTGTCTCTCGCCTATGCTCGACGCACCATCTTGGATTTCATATCATTACTTTCTCATTGCTTAGGTGATGCTAGTGTATGAATGATCGATTTCGCTGCCAGAGCAGCTATCATTCTCCCTCGCCTATGTTCGACATGCCATATTGTTTTTTTTTCGTTTGTCCCTTGTTTACATTGCTGGAGTTTGTCTCTCACCTTCGTTCTCCTGACATCTTGTTT
The DNA here is from genome assembly GCA_002778355.1 of Clitarchus hookeri. Lineage (NCBI taxonomy): Eukaryota > Metazoa > Arthropoda > Insecta > Phasmatodea > Phasmatidae > Clitarchus > Clitarchus hookeri. Next base: position 73,538 of record NQII01005523.1, read on the forward strand.
CTTCGTTTGTCATTTGTTCGAATATCTGTAGGTAGTCATCTCGGATCAAGTTTTAAATCATATGTGGTGCTAGTGTATTATTTATTGATTTAGTCTCCAGGCAGCACCCATATTATTTTCTATTTCCAATAGGTAGCACTAGTGTATTAATTTTAGATTTCGTCACCAGGTGAGCTCTTGATTAACCAGCAGGTGGTAGCCGTATTAGTTTACTTTTTTTAAGTATAGGTGGTGCTGTCTGCACCTGATATATTATATTCTATTTTCAACACCTAAGTGGTGCTAATGTCTCTATTTAGCCACCAGGTGAGCTGCCGAAACAAACATTCTCTCACACTCTGTCATGCCATGTCCGCCATTTTTGATTTAGTTTTTTTCTTAACTACCTTCCTTTCATTCTCTATCATTAATTCTCAATTTTGTCACCACGATTTAGTCAACAGTGTTTCACACAACATCCTATATTGTATTCATGCTCTGCAATTCCACCTCGATTTAGCATCCTGCTAATTACTCTGTCACCTCAAACCGCCATCTTGGGTGAAATCACTGCCGTAATCTTTGATTATATCATATGGTCTTGACCTTTAACTATCGAAATCCATTTAGTTCGTCATTTGTGTTTACTGTAAAAATAACTGTGGTGAATTAGAGCAACACCAGTCATGTAGAAATTTATGTAAGATCTCTCTTCGCCATATACCACACTGAAGCAGGTCTGGACAGGCCCGACTCGACCTTCACCCTCCCCTCTTTGCAAGTCTCAGGGTCAAAATTCTGCCACTTCAACAGCATGTTTTCATGTCTGTTGCATCCAACCTTCTTAAAATGTATTATAACGGCAATCCATTCATAGTTTCTCTACAGTTAATTTCAATATTATAGCTTTATTACCATATCATTTATTGCGTACATCCAGTGATGGGCCTACATAGTAAATAATGAAGTACTAACTTTCAAATCATAATATTTTGACAAATCTTTTAATTTTTTTATCGCGCCAATTGCAGTGCCATCATGCAGTAATTTTTTTTAAAACCAATGCTATTATGGTATCTATATCAGGGAAGTAAGCAGGATATAACACCAGCTATAAATAAAACATTTTTTCATTTAAATTATATATATATATATATATATTTACACTAGCGGACCCGGCAGACGTTGTCATGCCCAAACATTAGCTTGCCTGATATTAGCGGTCATATTTTTATTAATGTAAAAAATTAATGCAACATTTATATTTTTTAATGTAAAAAAATTAAATTATATTGAAATAAATGTTGAATCTTAATACTAAAATAAATAAAGTTTGTTTTGTTTTTATCTTAATGCGAGTTGATGAACAATGTTTTTCGTCAATCCCTGAGGTGTATAAATGAACAAACTTGATTGTTTGCCAACGCGAGAACACGCGACATATAATTGACCATGTGAGAAGCACGGATTTTCTAGATCCAACCCACAAATTGACTTTGTTTGGCCTTGTGACTTATTAATAGTCATTGCGAATGCCAAGCGAATTGGAAATTGCAGGCGTCTGAATGGAATGGGCGAGTCTGAAGGGATCATTGGGATCCTTGGCAGGAGAACATCTTCATCTTGAAACTCGCCGTTCAAAATGGTAGCTTCAAGAACATTGCCCATGATTTTTTTATGACCAATCGCGTGCCATTGCATAGCTTTGGTGCATTTAAATTCCGAAGCAAAATGATTGGGGAACCAATTTTTAAGCGCAAGTTATGTGGTGGCATTCCCGGTAAATCCAGTGAATTCAAGAATTCAACAGAATAGTTGACTGCTTCGTCAGGATCGACAACAGTGCCGATCGATTTGAACAACATCTCATTGCCAGGCAATGACTGTTGTATTTTGAAACTAATAGCGTCAACATCGATCTTTTTTGCGGCCAAAATAGCTCGTTTACGTAGCCACGCATGATTAATGTAATTTGCGCACAAATATGGGAATATGCTTTCAATCAAAGCATCTTTCGCTACCATGTTGCAAAAATTGTCTGGCAATTTGATGCATTGTGTATTTCCATGCAATAGAATTTTTCCATTGCCAATGTTGAGCAATTGTTAGGAGAATGACAGTGCCCATGGATCGTTTTGCAGTTGAACACGCATATTTATGGTAAGGCGTAATGTATTGACATTTCTCCATAGGTATGATTGTTTCAAACATGCGTTAATTTCATCCGCATATGTAGCGCGTGGAATGACCGGCAATGTCTGTATGAAATCACCGGACAGCAGCAGTAGAGCGCCACAGAATAGTCTGGTATTATCGTTGAGATCTTTCATCGTTCTATCGAGAGCTTCAAGTGAATGCTTGTGGGCCATAGTGTATTCACCCCAGATAACAATTTTGCATTTTTGCAAAACTTTAGCCATGCCGGAATGCTTCTTTATGTTGCACTTTGCGTCTGGATTTGTGTGAAATTTCAATGGCAACTTGAGTGCTGATTGAACAGTCCGTCCACCATCAAGCAAAGTCGCTGCAATGCTTGATGAAGCAATTGCCAACGCAATATGATTTTGTGATCGAATGCGCGCAAGTATCAGGGAGATGAGGAATGGTTTACCAGTGCCGCCTGGTGCGTCNCGCCTTGTTGTGCTGTAATTGACAAATTAATTCGATGTTATATGTTCTTTTGCTCAGTAGTGAGCAGTTGCTCATAATTTGCAACAAAAGTAGTCAAAGAGGCCGCATCGAACTGTTGTTCGCGCTGAACATCGCTGTTAATGATGTCTGTTGCTGGGCGGATAGGCGATGGCATACCTAAATGAATGAGTGGCATATTAGAAATGAGAATGCAAATATCCTCAATCTTTATTAACGCCTCGTTTTATATTTCCGGCGGAAAATTTATATTGGGATCTTGATCAGCAGTCCGAATGCGATGCAGAATGTCTTCGCTCATGGAATCTTTATATTTGTCCCAGAGAGCAGAAGCTTGCGACATAAACATGTGGTTAACAATATGGCGAATAATTGGAGAATTTGATGAGGAGAGGAACTCAGTACTGCATCTTAAGTGTGCGATCCCAATGGTTGTCATCTTCCAGCAAATGCAATTCGCGACACGCATCGTGGTATACGTCGTACAAAATGCCATTGACTGTTCGCAAGTATTGGAAGGACGTCGGTCCAGGAACATTAACCAACAACAAACGCAAGAAGAAGCATTCGCGTTGCTTTGGATGGACTGTGTATAATCGGCCTAGTTATTCCCCATAAATATCCCGTCGTATCCTTGGACTGGAACGCCTCGCTTTCGTGGGTCCCACTTTTTTGACTGTTTGTTCCGCGTGAAAAAAACGTGCCACATCAGTATACATTAATGTCTTTGCGAATTGACCGAAAATACCTGGTCGGTTGCATAGTTCGAAAAACTCAGTTAGTGTGGTTTTTGGGGCAGTTAATGCTCGTTGTATAGCAGTCTCTTCAGTGAAATAAACACGCTGTCTATTTTCAAGTTGCACGGACAAATGTAGAACAGCAGGGTCTCTGTTGTGTATTGGAAAACTCAAAATGCGCCAAACTGCTTCATTGCTGCTAATGTATCGGCCCAATTGCTAACGTGTTATTTCGTCGTTATCATTTACATTTTGAACAGCAAATACAGCCATATCGCTGCCCTTATGAACGTATTTGCAAATGTATTTGATGGACTTCACCGAACTGCAGAACTCAACGTTTATGTGTGCTTTGTAGGTTTTGGACAGCAATGGCGAATACGGAACCACCCAGCGATTGTCAATGTCAACCGGATTTCCACCGTTTGACATGCGCAATTGATATGATTGGCCACCATTGTCTGTGTCTCTACGACGATACAATGGATAACCATCGATATTAGTGATAGTATCGTTTATACACATTTTTGGGAAACGTTTCGTACATTTTCCATTGTCCATGCACGGCGCCGTCATGTTGAGATCACCGCATGGACCATGGATCATGTTAGCGGTAACATGATTTCTGCTGAAATAATTTTATAAATTTATTCTGGCCGTACTTTGTCGACCAACCAAATCAAAATATGTGCATGTGGCAAACCTCGTTTTTGCCAATCAACAGAATACAGCCAGCAACGTGTTTCGCCGAATATATAGTGATGTGTAATCAAGTTAATCACCGATTTTAATTTCTGTTTGAAGACACGTACAGTGATATCATGGCGATGCATTGCTATTTGACCTGGCAATAACGAAATTTTAATTTCATCCCATTATGGATTGCATGTAAATGTAATGAACAAATCTGGTCGGCCTTACGTGCGCACGAAAGTCATGGCGTCTTGAATGTATTCTTGCATATGACGCGGAATACCAATATATGATGATGGAAGAATATATGCTGTACCGATGTCGTTGATATTAGTTGTTTCGTCTACGTTACTGACAATAGCATCACGCAAATGAATGTACTCCGCAGAACGCAGCTTCGCTTGATTCTACTTGATGTACCGTAATCTCTCGCTTTCAATTTTCGCATACATATCAACGATGTATTGATGAAACAGCTGGCGGCATCAGATAATGTTGTAGTCTTCATTTGCACGAATCATCAACCGATATGCGTAGAAGTTCATCGCGTTCACTTTCTTGTTGGTTTCTGCACCTGCAAAGTAAAAATATAAATAAGACAAAAATAAATTAATAGTACAGAAAAATAAAAAATAAAATAATGTGTAGATTGTACCTGTCGCTGGATTTCTTTGTTTGATGTTGAAATGATATCCATCTTCTCCTTCCCAAAATATCAATGGATGTTGCAAAGCGTAAGAACGATGACTGTCTTGAATTGTCTGCGTCGTGTTATCTCTACGTTGGATCCGTATATCTCGACGTTCGTATGCATCGCCAACCATAAAAACTACAACTTCATTAACGGTTGGTGCATTGTATCGGCCTTCGTGCTCTCCAGGTAGTGCTTTGTCTGCTTTGATGGCGATCATAAAGCTGTAATTTTGCAGTTTGTTTGAAACAGTATTGAACAACTGAACCAACTGGTTGGGATTTCGCAAAAAACGGTTCCAAAGTCGCCACAATTTCTCTCTTCTCCATCTGCTCGATGTGGTTGTATTGGCAGCGTGAGTTTATATATTGCTCCTCATCACCCATGAAGTAGATTTGCAAGAATTTTGGATCGGCATCAGGCATTGACATTAAAGAACCAATTTGATGATACACTTGGCCCTGAATATTAAACGTTGATTCAAAATTGCGATCATCCTGATTCTGAAAGATTTTTGTTGCTCTAAAAGATGTCATTTGGAAGCAAGAATTGAATTTACGAATTTTACGCAAAAACAATTTTTATTAAGGTAGGGCTCCAGCCAATAGTGTTTTCAATGGTCCTGGTGGTGAATTCAATGGTGGCAGTACAACTTTTCCAGACGCGCAGCAGAAACCGGCCGATTCACCTTTGTATTTGAATGCATGGCAGTGTGGGCATTCTTTGTCCATAGCGCCGATGACAATTTGTGAATGTGACGAATAGTCGATGTCCGACTCATATTCGAACGCAAGGCGGAGAAGTGATGCACGTGTCAATGCGCGATGTACTTGCAGGCGCTGTCGTTCATGTGCTCTGTGTGCGTCGGTGGCTCGTTGACGCGCCTGTCTTTATATCAATGCATTAGCTTGAAGGCGTTCACTGCGTTGCTCTTGACTTTCATTTGAACGCGTGTTCGCAACCTGGTCTCTTAAATTTGCATTGTCCGTCAATTGTGCCGTTCTATTTAACCGACGGGTCTGGACTATTTGTGAATTCCGTGTACGTCGACCAATATTTCCTCCTCGTCCACGAAGACGTCGCATTGTTCTGTAATAAACACACAACACATAAATATAAGTAACTTATATTTTAATTTTATGGATGTCATAATTTGTTGAACAAACTTACATGTTGTTTAAAACCCCGTAAATTTTATATGTTCTGATATGCGAAAAATCTTAAATATCAAAACAACGTCAATTATTCATAAACTTATAGTT
>NQII01005523.1:86257-108888 GCA_002778355.1 Clitarchus hookeri
AAAAAAAATTTCGTCAAAAAATAAAAATAAAAACATTTCCTGGAACCCTATTGCAGCGCCACCTACCAGGTCCAATTGTGAATCTAAACCATCCAGGGACCCACTCAAACACACACAAAAAATTTCATAAAAATCAGTCCAGCCGTTTAGGAGGAGTTCAGTGACACACACGGACAGAAGAATTATATATATATATAAAGATACTTCAGACAACAAACATAAACAAATAATATCTATAGTTGCCATGCATTCATGTAGTGTCTTTACAGCTGCATGCTCACTTTTCACATAGTGGATATAATCTACTTATACGCAGCTCAATAGAGTCTATGCTAGCAAGCGTCCAACCAGAACCCTTTGACATATATTCTTCTTCTTCTGTATAAAAATTTTTTTAGCTATCAACATTGTACAATGCTACGTTCGCAGTCTTGCATTCTCGTCAACTGATGGCTTCATCTAACGGTTATGGATTTTCGTTGGTACACTCCAGCAAAACATTATTTTTTATGGGACCTTCTTAAAATTCTTCTGTTAATTGATTGATTATGCTTTGCTTAATCTGGCCAATGTGGATACATATGTTTTTTGTACCAACAAAAATATTCCCAATTACATAATCTTTTAAAGTACCCTTGAATGGTTATTGTTTAAGGTAGAATATTTTCAATGTGGTTTCTCCAACAGCTAGTACAGGTCGTCTTTTAGCTGCAGGAAATCTCTCTGTACAGTTATTCGTCTGTCTCTTCAGTTTTTCACCTCGTTTGAAAATACACTTACTTGCACTTAACACATCGTTGCGTAGCCCAGGAAGGACCCTTCACACAAGTAGTTCTTCCATGCTTCCTTGTACCATGGCTGTAGGCAAACATCATGTCACAGTAACGGCAACAAAGCCTTGATGAAGTCATCGATTGCAGTACTGCTGTAGGTGATCCATCTGAAGAACTCGATAGCGCTGTCGACGTCATGCCTGAAGACGTCGATGGCTGCACTGCTGTAGGTGACTGATCCGAAAAAGTCGATGAGTGCGAAGCGGATTGCGGAGCGTGCGAAACATATTGTAATAATGGAACATAAAATCAGTGATCTTAGTCAAGTCGAGGTCCACGAGTAACATTTATTTGAATAAATTTAAGTCACCGGGAATTTTTTTTAAAGTGCTATTTTGTATTAATTGAATTACAACTCTCTAAAATAATGTCCCAGAAGTATAAATAATAATTGTGGAACATGTATCAGTGTGTAAGGTGAATTTCTTTTACCAAACATGGCAATAATATATATCTTGTTACTACACACACATAATTATTGTGTGAAGAACACACTGAGAAAAAGGTTTTGTTGAATCAAACAAAGTCTGTTTGACGCAACCAAATTAATTGTTTGTATTGGTGCAATTAACTATTTTGTTGTTGAAACCAAATTATGTTTTTTTTGTTTGGTTGCCCCAAACAAAGATTTGTTAGGCAAAGCTAAAGATTTGTTTGGCTCTACGTACATTAAACAGTTTCCATTAATATAAAAAACATTCTTAGCCTGACTGTGATTCGAACCTAAATCGTTTTTGCGCAAGCGCTACGCCATATCAACTTAAGCCAAAATGTCAACTGATGAAAAACGAATATTTCAAAATTCATACAATTTGAATTCTTGGCTACGTGCACAAATAAATATTTTAAGCTTTACAGTTTTACTTTTTAGTTTAATGATAAACTTATTTTATTAGGATTTTTATACAATTATTAAGCATCAATAAATGTACCAACATACACTGGTACTATCCTAATTGTCACTAAAAGTACAAACAAAATCTCGAACTGTATATTCGAACGAAGGCAATCAAATGAGTGGCCAAACAAGTATATACAGTTGATTAAACTAAATAATTTGTTGACAGTTTTGTTTTGTTTTGGCCCAAAACAGAGGTTTCGTTAATTCAATCGTGAATTCTGTTAGATAAACAAAATTAAATTTATTGCTTTTCAAGTTCCGGTTACTCAGAAAAATATTTTGTTGGGACAACTGTATATTTTTAGCGCTATACAAACAAATGTTATGTTGGCTGAAACAAAACATTTTTCATTGCATGTATTGCGATATTTGTGAGAAAACAGAAAGTGGTTAATGGTTAAAACATATAATTGGGGCAGCGGTGGCGTAGTGGCCAGGGCGCTCGCCTCCACCACGGCGATCCGGGCTCGATCCCCGGCGGGTTCACTCCCGGATCCTCGCATGTGAGAATCGTGCTGGACGATGCCGCTTTCCGGCAGGCTTTCTCGGGGCACTCCCGTTTCCCCCGCCCTTGCATTCCAGCGCCTCTCCATTCTAGGGCCTCACCTCTGTCATGCCCGGGGATGACGGTCACCCACGGGTCCCAGCTGGAAAGACCGTCACNCTCCATTCTAGGGCCTCACCTCTGTCATGCCCGGGGATGACGGTCACCCACGGGTCCCAGCTGGAAAGACCGTCACTCGGAGGATGTTGCCTTGCCCTGGATGCACTCCCTACACGTTATTTTTATTAACATATAATTAAGTAAATAATATTAAATTTTTATCTCTTTTGTTAGTGTCACTAAACGTTAGTTCCATTTTGCCTACATCTAAGAAAATATCGATGTATCTTTGGAAAGAATTTTTCAAAGTTAAGATTATTTATTGTTTGTGGCTTAGAACAATTAGGACTTTGGTTATTTGTCATAACTTAATGGTACAGTTGTTTCTCAAAACACTTACCACAACATATCAATCGAAAAATACGTCATAAAATCGAAATAAGTAGACCTATTGATATATGCAATAAGTTTGGATGTAATCTTTCCAGTGACGTGTACAAGGTGTGATTTAAACAAGCAGATTGAACACGTAGACACGCGCTGATATACATACATAAATACNCACGGCGATCCGGGCTCGATCCCCGGCGGGTTCACTCCCGGATCCTCGCATGTGGGAATCGTGCTGGACGATGCCTCTTGCCGGCAGGCTTTCTCGGGAAACTCCCGTTTCCCCCGCCCTTGCATTCCAGCGCCGCTCCATTCTAGGGCCTCACCTCTGTCATGCCCGGGGATGACGGTCACCCACGGGTCCCAGCTGGAAAGACCGTCACTCGGAGGATGTTGCCTTGCCCTGTATGCACTCCCTACACGTTATTTTTATTAACATATAATTAAGTAAATAATATTAAATTTTTATCTCTTTTGTTAGTGTCACTAAACGTTAGTTCCATTTTGCCTACATCTAAGAAAATATCGATGTATCTTTGGAAAGAATTTTTCAAAGTTAAGATTATTTATTGTTTGTGGCTTAGAACAATTAGGACTTTGGTTATTTGTCATAACTTAATGGTACAGTTGTTTCTCAAAACACTTACCACAACATATCAATCGAAAAATACGCCATAAAATCGAAATAAGTAGACCTATTGATATATGCAATAAGTTTGGATATAATCTTTCCAGTGACGTGTACAAGGTGTGATTTAAACAAGCAGATTGAACACGTAGACACGCGCTGATATACATACATAAATATATCCGTTGCCTTTCAAAGCTTCGTACACATAGTTTCCAAAATTAACTTGTCCAGAGTAAAAATGCCTAAAATCAAAATTTTTGTGTGTAGTTATGAAATAGTTACGGAGAAAAAATAGTCAAATTGCTAATCAGATAAAAAAAAAATCAGCGAAAAGCTGCACAGGAAAAAAAAAATTAAATATTTCTCTGAAACATTTTATTACCATTAATAGGAAGTTTTGGTCTTGGGTGTGATAAGACGTTTAAACGACTCGCCTATGCGGCTAACGAGATCCAGTGCAAACCATNGGAAGTTTTGGTCTTGGGTGTGATAAGACGTTTAAACGACTCGCCTATGCGGCTAACGAGATCCAGTGCAAACCATCTGTTCGATAATTTTCGGCGTGGTCGTTGCTGCATTGGCGATTAAGATGATTCGTCACGCCGGTATAATTTCCTGTTGCAGAACTTTTGAATCAAGAAACACACTTTATAAGGTTATTCATTTTATAATACACGCAAATGAGAAATGATACGTTATTTCGCGCCTACTGCATTATTAAAAACATTTATAAAGCGAAGAAATTTCATAAGCAGTTTTCTGGAATTTTCTTCGAATCGTTCTCTCCAAAAATTAAAAGCTGGAAATCGCAAATAAAGTAGTGGATTTAATGTATTTCCACGACAACGGAAATTCGCTATCTACAAGAAAGGGTATAAATTCTGTAAGATAATATCTTGTGGGAGATAGTCTCGTAGTTGTCGCGACTGCCGCTCCAGATATCGCAGACTCACTGGCGGCTGAAGCTGTCGTCTCAGATCTCTCAGTGTATATCATATGTAGGCGAGTGCTGGGCGTGTTATTACAAGTAACATATTTTAATGATTGAGTGTAATGCTAATGTATAATAAACAATTTTGATTAAAATCCGTATCTACACGTTTTATGTGTCTCTTTTTTTTTTAAACACGAAATACGAAATGCCACACATATTTGATTCGGCTAGAGAAATAATGCTCGGGTAAAGGGAGGAGCACGCGTGGTCAAACACACACATACACATACANTATTTGATTCGGCTAGAGAAATAATGCTCGGGTAAAGGGAGGAGCACGCGTGGTCAAACACACACATACACATACAAGGAGATGATTCTATGAGACTTTATTCCCAACAGTAAGTAGGTTAACACAACATCCAGAGTTTTCGCACGATTACAGTACAACGAATACTTTGAAGCAGGCATTATGAAAGAACCTGCGTTACGAATGTGAAAACGAGAGTAGCGTTGATCGTCTCTCGCGTGCCAAACTTACATAGGCTGTCCACGGTAAAGGGAGCACTGCTGAAGTCGTAGTTACTTTTGTATTTCAGCAATATTTTATTTTTAAAGCACATTTTAAAATAAATATTGCCATGTAAGTAGTAAACTCGGTGTGTATATTCCACCNTATATGATTCGGCTAGAGAAATAATGCTCGGGTAAAGGGAGGAGCACGCGTGGTCAAACACACACATACACATACGAGGAGATGATTCTATGAGACTTTATTCCCAACAGCAAGTAGGTTAACACAACATCCAGAGTTTTCGCACGATTACAGTACAACGAATACTTTGGTGCAGGCATTATGAAAGAACCTGCGCTACGAATGTGAAAACGAGAGTAGCGTTGATCGTCTCTCGCGTGCCAAACTTACATAGGCTGTCCACGGTAAAGGGAGCACTGCTGAAGCCGTAGTTAGTTTTGTCTTTCACCNCTGCTGAAGCCGTAGTTAGTTTTGTATTTCAGCAATATTTTATTTTTAAAGCACATTTTAAAATAAATATTGCCATGTAAGTAGTAAACTCGGTGTGTATATTCCACCGCACTTGGAAGTGAACGTCTAGGGCTAAAATAAAATATATTTTTTTGGCTATTATTCCAAATGAGAGGGCTTCCAAAACTGCTCACTTTACCGTAAATAACTTATAGTTGGTCCGCTCCTAGCAGCAGATGGCAGATTATGGTCATGCCATAGTTGAAGCATTTCAGGAAATGATTTTATTTTTCCGAAGCAGAGTAATAAGTTATCAAATTCTCTCTAGAATGACTTTGTTTGACAATATAAATATGTAGATAAACAATGTGATTCCAGGACGATTTTTAATTGCTTATGGCTAAATAAAGAAGAAGGGTANAAAATAAAATATATTTTTTTGGCTATTATTCCAAATGAGAGGGCTTCCAAAACTGCTCACTTTACCGTAAATAACCTATAGTTGGTCCGCTCCTAGCAGCAGATGGCAGATTATGGTCATGCCATAGTTGAAGCATTTCAGGAAATGATTTTATTTTTCCGAAGCAGAGTAATAAGTTATCAAATTCTCTCTAGAATGACTTTGTTTGAAAATATAAATATGTAGATAAACAATGTGATTCCAGGACGATTTTTAATTGCTTATGGCTAAATAAAGAAGAAGGGTANAATATAAATATGTAGATAAACAATGTGATTCCAGGACGATTTTTAATTGCTTATGGCTAAATAAAGAAGAAGGGTATTGCGTCATGTGCACGAAGTTACATCCGTCAGCCATACAATTAAGGAAATTAAGGTTTATTATTTTTACGCTCCACGTATACAATGCTGGATGCTAGTTAGAATGAGTGAGTGAAGATATTTGGGCCGCTCTTTAACAGTGAGATCTTGAGAGCCGATGACGGCAATAGATGCGAGAATGAAGCAGCGCGGAATGAAAGGGCGGGGGGAAACCCGCTGACCAGCGGCATCGCCAGGCACGATTCAGCCACCGCGGCCCCTGATGGCGAGTGTGAAAGCGTCGTAACGTTTAATGTGATAAAAAAAAATTCACTCTTGCTTCTTCGCTTCTCTACCTGCTGAACAATTCAAAATAATTTACGGTGATGGTAGATGCAAAGATGACTAGCGAAACTGTCATGCTAAACGTTAAGTGGCCATTAAGAACAATAGTAATGCGCTATGCTTCTTAAATGAAGAAATTTCACAACACTTTATCTGTCTATAGACAATTCTGTTGCCTAACAGGATCCTTGTGTTGTGTCCTTCAAACGTGAGCAAAGAAATACTATTTTAGTAAATTATGTTTATTGAAATGTGCATGATAAAACGGGCACAGAATGTGTGGACAATATATACTACTTAGACAATTTTGGAGCAGCTTCTCTCATAGCAACAGAGCACCTGGAAGCGGCCGGCGGCCATACCTCCGACGGAGAAAAATATTTGTTAGGGAAGTCCCCCTGCCCACATTTTCTATTGTCACCAAAAAAATAAAATTTTAGTCTCCTCAAGAGTATTTTGATTACACTAAATGATTTCATGTTCACCACAAAAGAATTCTTCATGGCTTTCCACAGAACGTCTACAAGTAATCAATTTGTTTATTTTAGTCACACATATCGTTCAACATAGTGCACGCAAGCTGTTAAACAACTATTTATTCCAGCAAAATCGTAAGGGTTTAGGAGTGATAAGGCGGGACCATTTAAGCGTTAGTAATCCGGACGTATTTTGTACATTCGTTGTTTACGGGTTTACGCGTATCTCAGCAAATAAATATTCGGGGAATAAGACATTTTTTCAGAAATTATAAAAAATTATCTAAGCCCTTGCAGTTTTGTTTTTATCATATAAGGTGTATGCATAAAGAAAAAAAATTGTGAAAATGGTAAAAAATAATTGCATTTTTTGAGCTTGCATGGGTCAGCTGCTTCCTTACGAGGTATGAGAAAAGCAAAACCGTACTGTCACATTGCCATCTGTGGACTTTCATCGCGTATAATAAAGTCCCATTTGTACAGTTTCAGTTAGCCGTGGAAAGCGTGACGACGGAAGCAGCGCTCGCCGGTTCAGCGCCCTAACGCGCATGAGCAATGGCGCGCTGAGCAGGGTGTCATTGTCACCGGTATCGTTGTCTCTTGAACGCGAAAACAAGTCTCGTGACTGTGTACTCCTAAGGGCGATGNCACGGGTGTCATTGTCACCGGTATCGTTGTCTCTTGAACGCGAAAACAAGTCTCGTGGCTGTGTACTCCTAAGGGTGATGCAACATGTGCTATGCAAGTGTAGGTGCATTTTATGTACCGAAAATAATGCAGCGATATCGTTAATCGTATATTACCACACACGATTCATTTTACAACGCAAGATAAAATATTTAAAAAAAAATATTTTTGTTTTATTTGGAGTAAACGTTAACTGTATTTTGGGAATGTTTATTTGTAGTAAGGAATGTTTCCAGAACTACATAGTTGCACTGGGGCGGTTTAATTATATATTTGTGTTGCATGGTGTGAATAAGCGTATCGATTATCGGAATTATTTATTTCATTAGAAAAAATAAAGTTGAAAATATTTAACGTTATGCCTATTAAAAATCTCCGAGCTGTTGCTGTTGTTGTTTGTAGCTAAAGTTGTCTTCTCCTTGCCGGCCCGAATGCAAGTTCTGCAGTTTTTTGTTTACTGATTAATGACGCTAATACGTGAAACGTCTCGGCAACAACGATCTAGGACTCAAATCAAGTCGCCAAAACACGAAGTGTGCGGTAAAGGCCAAAATATCAATGTTTGAGCAAACGAAAAACACAATCGATTTTTCCAAAATCAAATTTTATGTTATGGTAAATAAATTGATAAACGAAAAGTTTATATGGGTGTTAAATTTATTACTAACTTATTTCACTCCAACGCGACGATTAAAATTTAGCCAAGAAATAATTTTCTCCGACGTAAAACCTACGGTCACCTCTTCCAGTTCAGAGGAAGAACATCTTCACCTCTTTATATGCAATGAGACTAATCAGGGTTTTCATGTTACGCGCGAGGAACGGGGATGGAAACTGACTTCCGTAAAACGTGCTGTACCTCTCTGACACTAACTTGGATCGAAAAAAGGACCTGCCGGAAGTAAGACAGGTGGGCTACGCCATTTCCAACATGGCCAAAAGCGCTCGGCGCTCTGAAGTAAAGGGCACGTCCTGCGGTGTCACAAAGATGAATGTGCAGTCCGTTCTCGTGTGAAGGCCGACTTTATCCCACTCATACGACCTCAAGGCAAGTGCGCTCTTTAACTTTTGAAATACGGTAACATTTATTTCACGGTCGCATGAGAAAACTCCCACTGAACACGTTTCTGCGTTTGCGGAATAATGACCTAACATAAGAGTTATTTCTGCAGGTATATTTCGTCGGTAAAGATAAAAAGAGGCACATTTAAGATGCTCTAATTACCCAGATTTGAAACCAGGGCTAGTGAAACAACTATAGAAAATACTAGACGACGTGAATTTCTATACAAAGGACTTGAGAGTACCATTGATATGATTCCTTCCTCCTGTGAAACTATTAAAGTGGTCATCAATGCTGAAGAAACCGCCGGATGGCCTCAGAGACCGTTTTAACACATCGACGACAAATGAAGTTGCTTTGGTGATGGTTTGTCAGCAATTTAAGCAACGCGATATTTTATTAGACAACCGCAGTAGTTCTTTACATCGAATAAGTAAAATTCATCGGTCATGTGATGCCTTAAAATATCCATTATGGTTTTGTCACAGAGAGGATGCTTACGCAATTGCCATACCACAGCGTAATCCCTGAACCAAGTTGCCTATAAGAAAGACAGCTTCTGCAGCTAGCATTTATTCTTTTCGTTTAACAACCTGGTGTTCTTTTCTGCTCTCCTCAGTCAATATTCAGTGGACAAATATGCGAAAATAGAGAAAGAAAGGCTCAATTTTATTAGAAACAATCAGACAAAGTTACGCGCAGATAGTTATATTCATCTCAAGGGTGCCGTTGGCAGGCTGATACTGATCAGTTGGGTCAAATGACAGTGCTGTGTGTTGTTATGAGTTTACTTTTAAGTCAATACATACCTGAAAGGGGCTATGTGCGTAGCTAAATAATGAGTCATGATTAGGTAGATCACAACAGTAAATGATGGGGATTTATTGAACTTAAGGATTATACAATAACTATTTATGTAACTATTGATCGGGGGAGCCTAATATTAAATATTATTACCTCACACCTTTACTATTAAAATCTAATTGAAAAATCCCCACCTTTTTCATATTGCCGGAGGCTGATTCTAGGAGGCGGTTAACGACGGCCGGACACACCCATCTTCAGTGGTCTTCTCGTTCCAGTGGCCCTACGACAAAAGACGCCGCTCCTGGTGTTACGCTGGCCTATATCGGGTGCCTTGTTTAATATTTTCGGACCCGTTTACTGGCCGGTGGAGGGGATTTCTGAAACTGTCTTTCGCAAGGTGTTATTGCAATCACGCTCGGGTCCTGGTTAAATGTTTGAAGGTGTGATAATGCAGGTCGTTCAGCTAAGGCCGAATCACTCCATAACATAACCCAACACACCTTGGCATATGTTCCACATTATGGTCGCCCTGACCTTGGTTTTTTTTTTCTAATTTAACCTGCAATACTGGGTGGGAAGACTATAGTCGAGGAGTTGACTTGAGGCAGGATTGTTTCTCCCACTGTCAGTTTTACGTTACGTGCTCGCGTGTAAGCTCACCCCTCAGCATAGTTGTTTAGGTGCCACCTTCTCCAATTGCAATAAACATTTTATATAAATACATATTTTGAAAAGTTTTACTTACATGCTGACACAGCCCATGGCAAATATAAAATTTCAAACTTAACAGCCCCAACTCTCTTACTTTTGGACTTGCATTTCATTATGCTTTATGTTTTAAAGTATGTATTCTATTTGAAAAACATACTTAATTTTAAAAATAATATTAAAAAAACAATAATTCCACGCGATATAAGTCGCGGGCAAAAGTTACTTCTTTATAATTGACAAGAAAATCTTAAACGTGAGAAAAATAGAACATATTAATTTATCTGCGATCCCTCCTGTTCTCTTCCCAAACCAAATGAGAGGTTTTTTTTGAGCGTTTTGGTCGAGCAATGTTCCTGTGTGATCCGTTCGTGAATTATAGGTTTATGTTGTGTACCTGCTTGCTAGCCTAATTTTACCCAAAGCAGCTATAATTCACCCAGATACCTAGGCTACAGCTGGTAAGATTCATTAATAACCCAAGTGGAGATTCAGCTATACACGAGAAATGTAGACATAGGGCGCATCGCAAAGGTGCATGGGTCAGAAATCGCAGGCGGTAAGCGTTTCATCGGTTTTGATTGACTTATATCAGAAAAAATCCAAAAGGATCACGTAAAATTTTCTAAAAAAGATTTAATGCAAACACACAATACATAATTGTCTTAAAAGAGCACGTGGGACTTAAGTTAGCGTTAAAAGAAATCCACTGATAAAGAAAACTGTAACGAGTTTTGCCAACTTTATAAGCAAATATATCGCAAGGTAAATTTTTCTCTATTCAAGTATTTCTAAAGCCGTGTATTCATACAGTTCAATACCAAGGAACATGTAATAGTCCAGTAAAATAGGGATTCAACCTCGGAATGAAAATTAAAAAGCTGAAAATTTGCATACATATTAATTTTGAAATTCTATAGGTTAGCTCAAAAGTCTCCCAGAATCTCGTGTCCGCGTGTCAAAATATTCAAGGTCAGAGTTCGCGAAAATATTTCCTATGCTTCAAATGATTTTTGAAGTTATTACAAGACTTGTAGAGCATAAAATTCTCTACAAATGTGGTCTTAGGCGATATGTTATATAATTAACCGTTCTGGAGATAGAGGGCGAAAAGTGGGAAGTGCCTATCCGTACATAGGATAACGTTATGTCTACTGTGGAATCCAATGCATAGTACAGTTTATAAAATAAATTATTTACTAAAAATGTTATAATCATTGAGGAACATAAATTAATTATTTACTTAGTTATAAATATTATTTATAAATATTATTCATAAATGAGACATGTGTTTGATAATATTCATATTTATTATCTAAAGAGTTGAATTGAACGTGTCAAAACCATTAAGGTATAAATAATAAAAGGAACATTAGAGTAACGTGCTTGAAGTGTAAGCTGCCACCGAAAAATATTTGTGAAATTTACGTACCTGCTCTCCTAAATGGCTTGTTGCAAAAATATACTCAAAGTTCTTAAAGGCTTCTTATGGCGCCCGTTTACTGAAACAATTTTTGTGGTTTTCGTGTAGAGAATCAAAGAAAAGTGTAATTGTGTTATTTGTATACTCAAAAAATCCTGCATTGTTTATTAGCACAAGTCACTGCACTGGCGTGTAGTTATGTCATGCCGTGGTCTTCCATAGTTCTTCAAGCCAGCAATCTTAAGTTAGAGTTTCTTGAATTAAAAACTATTATCAAACTAACAGCAGCCTGAAAATTCCGTTACTAGCTACACTTAAGTGATGAATCTTTATCAACGTGCAAGTGTATTCAAGTTTCATTTCGGTGTATTGTGAAATGTTCCTGTTTCTCAGAAATAATTAGTTATGTTTTCAGTAGTTTATTTATAAAAAATGTGTGTATCTGAAAACACACACGCAACGCTGCTCACGCGATAGTTAACCGGGTGCTTTAACGATCATTATGGCGAGTCTGCCGCTATACGTGCAGTAGGTAATGCGCATTTACAAGTAAGTATATCACTTAAATGAGGAACGCGAAAGTGAGCGTTGTAGAAACGCGCTCCTCTTCATTTTATTTCCACGCAACAGAATAAAAGGCCAACTAGGGAACGGGAATATGCCACTTCGCTAATTAAATGTAAGGCTCCCTCCTGCATACCTGGCACTTCAACTTTGTTGCAGAGTGTTTGAAATACTTTTTTTTTCCCGCGAAACTCTTAAACGCGCGTCCAATGTGCTGACCTACTACAATTACACTCTCCAGACGTGGTGTGTTGAGTACTTTCCGGAAGTCACGCACATTATAAACACCATCTCAGAGCACTCCAAAATTGCTGTATCTCAAAATATACGAGTCAGATACACACAAAAATACTCAAAGGCTCTGCACTAAATATTCCTGCAGACTTTCCACCATTAAAATAATAGGGTCACCGCTGAAAGTCCCATAGGTACACGCAGCACAAGAACACTGCACGGCAGTTCAGATCCTTGCTCTTGACGGTGATGTCTCACTTGATGTGCGTGGCAAAGTCGTCCTTATCGCTCCTGCGCTTCTCGGCCTCAAATGCGGAAAAAGTACGAAATAGGCGGCAGCCTTAAGCGCTGGGGAAAAAAAAAAAAAAAAAAAAGGCACTGCTTGAAATTCTGAGCAACGCATTTCCTTGACATCTACGCCTCGACCCGCTTGTGAAATTCGACCTTGCAGCTTCTCCTCACCCACACAAATCTCTACCTGCTCTTGAGCCAAGGTCAATCAGCAACGACTGCCTAGACGGGTTTCCAATCTATTATTAACTACTCGCAAAGGTTTACAATCGTCTACGTGGTTTTGGCATGGCAATATTCTCACCAAAGACGCAAATTTGAAGCTAAATTCTGGAAGACAATTTTATTAATGACTGGAACGAACGACGTGTGCAGCATTTGGCTGACCACTGCACTAACTTTTGAACCATACGCCACAGTATATTCAACACCTCATTTTCTACGTAAATGAGCTAAAATTAATAATTAATTGTTTTTTTAAGTACACCATAATAGAGTTTCTTATAGATACACTGAATCAACTTGGTAGCGCTATGTTAACTTTCACGTTCTATGAATACTATGCTCACATTTCCCTTTTATTCCTATTACTTTTTGAATGAAAACTTCTAACATATAGCAGATAATCAATTACATTCGACTATAATAGATAATGTGTGCATTTAATGATCTTTTATCGCGTTCCGAAAAAACCGGTACGCTTATATGGCCAAGTTTTATGCCCTGACGCCTGCAGTTCCCTTCCTTACCCTAAAGGGCGAAAATAAAACAAGTTCCAAAATAACTTCCAGCCTACTTTTCTACCTAACATGTGTAAGTACACTGTCTTTAATCTCTACATAAACCGAGGAGTATTAATACAGCATCGTATTTATTCAGCTGTAAGAAATTCCATGTCGTCTATAGCTCAGATGTGCCGGAACAACACTATTTACTGATCAGTTCATTTAGTGTATGGCAACTTGGATGATATTAGGATTAATCTGGCAGTATTAAAATATTCTATCTACGATTTAATGTTAAAGGACTGTCGTACTCATTTGGGTATTAAGNAACCATACGCCACAGTATATTCAACACCTCATTTTCTACGTAAATGAGCTAAAATTAATAATTAATTGTTTTTTTAAGTACACCATAATAGAGTTTCTTATAGATACACTGAACCAACTTGGTAGCGCTATGTTAACTTTCAGGTTCTATGAATACTATGCTCACATTTCCCTTTTATTCCTATTACTTTTTGAATGAAAACTTCTAACATATAGCAGATAATCAATTACATTCGACTATAATAGATAATGTGTGCATTTAATGATCTTTTATCGCGTTCCGAAAAAACCGGTACGCTTATATGGCCAAGTTTTATGCCCTGACGCCTGCAGATCCCTTCCTTACCCTAAAGGGCAAAAATAAAACAAGTTCCAAAATAACTTCAAGCCTACTTTTCTACCTAACATGTGTAAGTACACTGCCTTTAATCTCTACATAAACCGAGGAGTATTAATACAGCATCGTATTTATTCAGCTGTAAGAAATTCCATGTCGTCTATAGCTCAGATGTGCCGGAACAACACTATTTACTGATCAGTTAATTTAGTGTATGGCAACTTGGATGATATTATGATTAATCTGGCAGTATTAAAATATTCTATCTACGATTTAATGTTAAAGGACTGTCGTACTCATTTGGGTATTAAGNGATTAATCTGGCAGTATTAAAATATTCTATCTACGATTTAATGTTAAAGGACTGTCGTACTCATTTGGGTATTAAGACATTGCAATGCTGTTCGATTAGAGTAGCGGCTCGCGGATCACGTGCGGCTTACCACGATGTTACATGTCGCTCCTTTTCATAGCGCGAGAGAGCGAAGAGTGTGTGGAGGACAGAGTAGTGACATAACTGTAAACATTTTTCTAATAAACTTCCTAAACTGTAATGGAAATTTTTAACCTAAACATTGTATGGAAATACTACCATATATCAGGCTGCCAATATAGGAATGTTTAGCACCGCTATTTGGTAACTCCCCAATGCATTTAACTGTTTACTGAGAAAATGTAGGAAGGCTGCCATGTATGTATGGTATCAACCACTCTTTCTCACTATACGTATACGCTGTTGTAATATTTTTCCGAACAATTTCTTAGAGTGATGATATCGTGCGGTGAGAACGGAGAAATGAAGTTCAGGCTAGCGATAATCCAAGAAGCCCGTATTTTGTTTCAAAAAGCGAGCCACCACGGTAATCCTTTTGCGACGCGCACTCCTGACCTTCAGTTAATTGAATTTCCGCGTTTATTTGAAAAATGTTTTAGTGGTTCACTGCCCTAGTTTCTCTCAGCATGACTCGTGATGCGTCAAACTTTCCAGGCCAAAGGAAGTGAGTATAAAAGTGAGACGAACCTCCGAACCGGGAGTTGATAAGTGGATGAGTGGCTGGAGTTTTAGAGATAGACGACGAGCGAGAAGAGAAACGATTGGCGAGAGAAGTGACCAGCGGGAGGAAAATCTGCAACTGCGAGCATCGGCGCAACGAGTAGTGCGACTGGCAGGCTGGACTATTGGACTGGATGCGTGAGTGAAAAACATTACAAATAATGGCAACAGACAGACTGATTTCATACTAAAAATATTTTATCAGCAATTATTTTTTTCAAAGATATACTTTTGAATACAATTGCCTAATTTAACGTTAACTGTATCTCTCGGTAGCGTAATATTTGTAATGTAAATATATATTTCGCATTTATCACATAAATACACTAACTATGGATAAATGAGCCATGACTTTGTAATAAGTGAGTGTGGCCCTTAAAGCATTGTCACTATAGGTAAGTGGTCAAATGGGAAAACTAATTTAATAGCCTTTATATTACCAAGTTTGGCAAGCATCCAAAGAAACATTAATTTAAAACATTTGTTTTCCTCGAATGCAATGTAAAATTCGCACCGAGATACTACGCGTTACAAGATATGAAAGCATTTGCTATATAATCTTAACAACATTTTATCGAGTCGTCCACCTGACCGTGTTGCCTGAAGTTTTCTACGATGGATTAGATTGCCGCACTTGTCCAACGGACGTGAAGCCGTGATGGGGCTCCTTGTACTTTGTGTCGTCGCCTGAGCCACCGAGCGTTAGGGCCATTAAAACGGTGAGCCGTGGACAAAGTTTCTGTTAGTTGGGCTATTTTTAAAAGTGTTTTAGTGTTCTACGTGGCGTAGCTGTGTTTATCTTGGGTAAGCGGTAATGCAGTGTTTTTTCAAAATTGTGGTTTTGGTCGCCAGTTCAAATTTGGTTTCGTTTATAACTAAAACATCTTGTTGCTGTGTTTGCCAGTTTTAACGTGTTGTGTATTGTCTTGTTCGCTGCCCAAGAATAATAATAATTTTTTTAAATAATCATGGTGTCCATGACTCACGCGTTAGGTTGTTGTCTACGTTTTTAATTGTGCTCATTCAGTAGCTTTTTATTCGGTAGGAGCTTTGACGGGTCGTTAGAATGCCTCCACTGAAATCTCAATCTTTTATATAGTATAATTTTTTAAAATAATTTTTTTAATTTGTTGGTTTTATTAAAATGAGACTATACTGGGTTCATAGAACTACCTTCCTTTCTAATGCTCCAATAGTAGTTCTAGTCAATTAATTGCTTTAATTGTTTTGGTATCTATAAATATTTTAATTAAACTGTATTCATATTGTATTAATCCACTATTGAGAGCAATTTATTGAATTATGTCAATTATTTTTTAAAATTTTACGAGAATTTAGAAAAAAAAATTATTGTAAATTTTGCCTACTTATTAAGTATAATGTCAAGAATATGTAGGGTACTATAAATGGCTTTATGTTTATTTCATTGGCAAAATATGTGAATTGTTAACTTATTTGTATGTATGTTATTTGTGTTACGGCACAATAAATTCTGCACAGCTCTACTATATTTTTCTCTCATATCTGCATGTTGTATCTGTTGCAGGAAATGGCCAAGGTCGTGTTTATCTACACGCTAAAGAAAGAAGAACTTTTAAATTTTTGACGGGACCTCGAGTTTGAAGCCGATGGAACGATGACCGTTGCTGAGCTGCGCCGAGCTGCGGTGGACTTGTGGCGTCAACAAGGTCCGATGGCGCAATCCTCTCTGCAAGTGGTCCCGGTGAGTCCAAAACAGACAAACTGTTTCTTGTAGCGTTGCAGAACCTACCTCCGTTGGGATCCCTAGAACTCGTCAGTATTCTATATTTTTTATTGCAGTTGGCAAAATAGCGATGTCCTGAGCCAGCGGACTGAGTAAGGTTTAGCGCCAGTGGCCCTCGCCAGTCTCAGTCTCACCGAGATGGAGCGTAAATTGAGCATATATGAGAAAGAAACCCTGGCTTGTATCTATGGGCTAGAATAATTTGCGCTACACATAGAAAACGACGAATGTGATCTTTACACGAACACCAAGCGTCGAGCTGGGTCCTAAACCATCCTCAACAGTTGGGCAAGCTAGGTCGCTGGGTGTTACGATTGTCTCGTTTCCGTTTCAAGGTTCATCACGTCCGAGGATCCGAAAATCAGGTAGGAAACGCTTTATCCAGAATGTAAAATCCGGTGGATTTTGAGACGGAAAATGTGGCAGATTTAGAGGCTCCTCTTAATATCTATCAGGGTTTCCCTGAGTTTTTTTTGTAAAATTATGCCAAGCCCAGGCGGATGACTGTTTCTGTAGTCAGGTTAAGTTGGACCTTAGCAGTGGTGTAGTACTTTCTTATGTCATGGAAAACGGGATTGTGTATGTTACAGGAAAAACGTTTAAACATGATCCATATTAAGATATAGGTTTACTGGCAATGAAATACAAGCTCTGTTTCACACACTCCCTCTCTACTCCCTCGTAAAATTCAGCTCTCTCTGTCTGTAGGAGTCAAATGCAAATTTACAGAAATTAGATTTAAATAAATGTTTCCGTCCTAAATAATTTGCTTAAAATTTTGCAATAATTTAACAACTATATTTAGGCTAGTTTAGTAAAATAATTCTGGAAGTGGTTTTAATAACATTTCTGTGCCCAATTTCAGATGTTTATGTAAGGTTGGGTATTAAGTTATGATGTAAGCCGGAACATTAAACTCACATGTACTACTTTTATGAAGCCTATATGTTACAAAATTATTGAAAAAAAAATTAATGCCAGTATTAAGGGTATAATAATGTATAGGACGATTTACATGTTTTCCAGAATAGAAATTGCCCAAAATAATTTTTAATTGATTGAAATAAGAACTTGTTTTTGAAGTTATACAATACTTTTATAAATACTGAAATAGTTCTTATTGACAGATTGCATATACACCGATGGCATCTCACATCATTGTAATTCGCCTTTTGAACACAAACTCATATTTCAAAATGACACTGAACTTATATAATCCATTCACAGTTACTTCACACCTTTCTGAAGCCCTGCTAAAGTTCTACTCCCGGAATATTCCTCCACCTCGTGCAAACATAGCTTAAGTAAGTCTAGAAAAATTACAACAGAGGACAGCGTGCCGAATTCGTGCGCACTCAGTAGTAATGATGTTTTGCATGATAACTATTTCCTACTAAGAGCTACCAACATACATGTTTTCTCACTGTTTTTATTCATACGTATTATAAATGCAATATTATAATTTATAAATAAAATACAGATAAAACCTCAATTTAACAAAAAATAATATAATTTCATGTTAACAGAAGTATAAAACGCATATAAAATGCCATACATAGGGCGATATTTGAAGGGTTTGATTCAAAAAGCGTGAAGAAACCGCGAATAGTCTGTAGCTGGGGGTGTAAGCTCGAGCTGCACTTATAGGTATAATAATTGCTCGATCACGTGACCCTAACATGTACGGTATATCGGAAAACGGTGAACTAGAATCACGCAATAGGTTTCATATGTGGCTAAACGTGTGAGTGCGTAGAAACTGTACGAGAACACGCCTCATGTACATGAAAAGAGTGTTATGCATAGTCAGATGTGAAAAAGAGAACAAACACTAAGACTGCATTTGGAAAAAACTGCCACAAAAATGTTAGTGTTAGAAATAGAGTATTAAGTGTTGCTTAGTGTAGCCTCTGGTACCACGAGACCCGGTTACAAATAACAGTTGACGCTACGCCACCTGTCAGGGCGCCAATTTAACTTGACGGGGTTGGGCTCCACGTTGGGGAAGCCAATTTAACTGACGCGGGCTTATCTAGGCCCCACATTAGTCGTGACTATTTAGCTTGACGCTATTCCCCATCTGTGGAATATAGGTGGTTTATAGGGTCGTAGTTAATTCCTCCAGGCATAGACTATAAAGTGCCTAGAAGGTTGAGGGTATTTCAATAAGGCAGTCTTTTACTGTTTCATTTTGATGGACGAATATATTGTCTCGAGTTTGAACAAAAACAACATACAGCAACACTTCCGAGGTGTGGTACTCTAATTTGGCTACTCGTATTAACTGGGGCGACTTCGAGTTGGAGGGGGGCTTCTCTAGGCAGCGACTTGATACTTAACTACTCTGCTGTTGGTGTTGGTATGATGTCAGCTCGGGATGAGCTCCGGCGATGTAGGGTGGCCTTGGAAAAGGCCTGCATTTGGTGTCGTCTCACTGGACTGCTGTTCTATTGACGTACTGACGTGATGAGGTACTGTTGCCGCCGGGAGCCCGATGTGCCCCTGGCCGCACTGGCGTGGCTGTTCCCTCTGCGCGACGATATGTAACTATCCTGCTCGAAGGTCTACTGATTACTCATCTAACCTCTCTGCGCGGTAATAATTGACTGTGTCCCACATTCCTTGAAAAGAGGCTTATATGCTCTCTAGCTTCCCTCCCTAATTGACAGCATGTGTCGCCTTGTTCGGGGAGGGGGTGAGGTGGTAGGAAGCAGAACAATGCCTTTCAAAAAACGTGCCCTGGTTCCTGAAGGTTGTGGTGAGGGGGGGGAAGGTGACACCCTTTCCATAGCTTACTCTGTCAGCTATTTCTCGGTGCGTATATTTTGGGGTTGTGGGACAGCGCCGCACTAATACTCCTAATCTGTCACACGTCACAGTGCAGAGGAACTTTCAGACAACGTATGAAAAGATGCCGCCCTATATCAAGAGCATTAAGTGGTGGTATTACAAGTTCAAGAACACAGGATCTGTGCTGACTTACCGAGAACTAGCCGACCACCAACCTCAGTTGATAAGGTGGAAGCAGTGAGACAGTCTTATCTGCAAAGTCCCAAGAGATCAGTGCGTAGGGCCTCACGTTAATTATATATATCAAAAAGTTATCTTCAAGATATCTTACACAAATGTTTATTGTTTTGTGCATATATAGTGCAAATTGTTCTAGCTTTTTTGCCTAACTACGCCACCCGTCGGTATGACTTTGCATTCGAAATGTTACTAAGTATTGGGGGCGATTATAACTGTCTCAAATGTTTTGCTTTTTCTGACGAGGCGACCTTTTTTGTCACTGTTGTAGTAAACCTGTATAACGTGCGTATTTGGGGTTCATAGCTCTCTGGTGAGGTATCAGAGTGTACCAGAGGTAGCCCAAATGTGAATGTTTGGTGCGCGCATTTGAATGACGAAATCATCGCTTGTCAGGTGGATCTCATCCAGGCGGAAACATGGAAAAATGATAGGTGTGTGAGAAGAGAGAGAGAGAGAGAGAGAAAGAAAAACCAAAGAAACATAACACTCAAAGTACAAATATAGAAACAGGTGGCCAATAGGGTAAGCCAACATTACATACAAAAATGTCAAAATCGGGATAGACACATCATAGGGTAAACGTCACGTCACATAAGTTTTAACGAGGCTATAAACATTTCACATGAATATCAGAGCCAAGTACTTCCAAAACATCTAGAAAGATTAGGCATAAGCCCAGGACGAGTTAAACCAGCAATATGCAAAATGGAATTAATAACATCATTAAGCTACCATTCAGGGAATCAATAGCAACCGGTATATTGGTAATTATCATAGTGCCAAATTCAAAATGAGTAACTAGAAGCAAAATATTGATAATGTACTTCATAATTACTTAAGGTTAATCTAGCTACTCAAATACACTGGGATTCATGAATTAGACAACCATCATATATAATTATACAACAAATAAAAACATCATCAAAACAAGCTTACACTAAACAGAGCATTGGCAAAATATTAAACAGCCCTACAAGTCCCTCGAGCAATAAAATCAACATAATTACAAAATATTTGTCAGCTGAATCACTTAATATACAGACTTAACACTAGATGAGGGTGAGGTGAACAATACAAACTACTTAAAACTAACAAACCCAGAGACACGAAGGTACAGAGCTGACACGGGGTTTCAAATGCTCCACATGTGCCGTTCTGAATACTCGCTAAGTGGTGGGAGACTTCAGTAAAACTGTGTTCGGCGTCAACAGCTTACTGATAATGAAAGGAACAATATATGGCGGGACAAACTTACTGGTTATCTGATGGGGCGAAGACTGAAGCTGAAAATTACGGCACCAGACTGAAGTCACCGACGCGGAAAGGGGAAGTAACATATTTGCGATTACACCTCGCGGCTACTGTTTTCATCGCAGTGATCAAATTCCGATGAATATCGCTTAACAGCCACTGCCGGGTAATACTGTGAAGATAGGAAGTAGGTGAAGGGACTACCCAAATGTTTAGGATGGGATGGATCAGCACTCGGCCCAGGAAAACAAGGGTTGGAGTGGCTAGCGTGGAGCCTTGGCAAGCTGAATTTAACCCTACATTGATTAAATAAATTTCTTCAGGACAATGCTGTTGATCTTCTCTGTAATAAGAGGGTGAGACATGCCTTAAGGTCACGATTGAAATGGCCCACTTTATTCCCGTTTGGGAAATAAGGACTGACAGCGTAGTACTTTCTTGGCAAAAAAAAAAACTCATGTCTTTAAAATGAGATGACTGAAAAAAGGCTGCATTGTCAGTGAAAATGTTGACAGGAGCTCCAAATAATTAACAAACCCCATGTGGTCAGTGTCTTCACAATAGCAATAGTATTCTTAAGAGAAACAGCTTAATACATTTCTAAATGGTTTTAAATAGAATTAAAATGCATTTGTTCATGTGTTTTTATCTCGTTACCGCACCCAAAATGTCAAGGAGCACACTTTCCCAAGCCTTAATATGGTTATATTCTCACCCGAAAAAAGTAGGTAAAATTGGACGTTGGATTGCTAAACTAAATATGTTTAGGTTTAAAATAACTCAGAAGACAACACAGTCGTGGACTGTTTGTCCAGAATGTACGACGTAACGGAGTATGAGGTTAACCTGTCAGATACGCCTAGTTCAGGGGATCGTCAGGAGCAGGACAGTGAAGTGTATTGCTCTGTAGTGAAAAGTATTCCTGAGGATTTCATGGATATTAGGAAATGGCAGGAGGAAGATAAAGAATGTCGAGCGTTAGTAGTCCCTACAAATAAAGTTGGGGCAGATTAATAATTTTATGATAGATCAGGGTACTTTATACCATGTAGGAAGGGGAGGCAAGAAAGTGTCGATACCTGAGAAAGCTAGAGGTATGATACTTAAATATTTTCGTGACTCCGCGATAGGAGGTCATATGGGAATAGCGAAAACGCAGGTTTTTTTCAGGAAAGAATTTTTTTGGTGAGATATGAATAAACATATTGCTGATTACGTCAGGGGCTGTAAGGATTGTCAATTACCTAAACAGTCTCACAATAATAAATGGTTACGCATTCTGTAGAGTTGCCAAACCCCTATCTATATCGCGAAAATGCCACAATTGCATCCTAATGTTTTAGTAAATTTGTTTTAATTTTACTGTTAAGGGATATGAAGGCCACAAATATTGTTAAGGCGAGCAAGCTTGGAAAATGTTTGAAGGACGCTAACAATTAATGTCCCACAATGCCACGTATTTCAACTCCAAGCTGTTTTAAGACATGTTCTTTGGGGGGAGGGG
>NQII01005523.1:108911-157565 GCA_002778355.1 Clitarchus hookeri
GTAAAGTACATAAATACCAGTCCTTATTACCTGTGCCCCAATCTAGTGGAAAGGGTTAACAAGAATGTGAAAGTCACGTTGAGTATTTTCCACAACCGTGATCATAGAAGCTGAGATGAGAACATTGTCGAGTTGAGATTGGCATTTAATTCCGTTCCGCAATCTGCTACTGGATTTTCCTTCAGCAAGGATTTTTTGGGTCGTGGGTTCCCGTGTCCACTCCTGAACGTTTGGGGCATTCCGTCAGAAGCACTCGATGCAACCAGCCAAGGTGAAATAGAAAAAAATCTGGGATCAAACATATGCAAACTTAAATAAAGCGATGTGAGTTGTAGCTTGCAAGTACAATGCTAAAAGACTTCCTAATATGTACGATTTAGGTGATTTAGTGCTATGCAGACAGGTTGTCCAAAGTAAGAAATGAAACTTCATATCCTCAAAGTGGGCAAATGCATATCACGGACCATTTAAGGTTTTTAAAATTTTTAACGCCAGTCACTCAGTTTTGTTTGGTGACCCATCCAATCAGTACGTAACAAAAAGGGGGCACCTCACTCAGTTGACACCCTTTTGTAAAAAAGAAAGTGGGTTAGATTGATTAATTGGTTAGGAGCTTCATGCAATGTGTACCGTTTAGGTACTAGAGGGTTCCGAGTTTTCCTTGTTTCAATATTCTTGTCAAGAGTTTGTTATTCTTATCCTGTCGCTTGTAAACGTTCTCCCAGTCTCTCTTATCTGATGTTTTTATAACTATTTTGAGGACATCTACTGTATGTTGTGCTATTTTTTTGTCTCCAACTCTGATTTTTAGAGTGAGGTTACCATCTGTGATTAAGGGACGCTAGTCGTAATGAGTCAGTTTTAGCTCCTTTAGGTGATGTGTCGACCATATAAATTGGAAATGTTCTTTTGTTGGGGTTGTTCAGACGATGTAATCGTCTGGGGTACTTGGCTAGTGACTTTTAATGATGGAATGCAAATGCTAGCACTCCTGTTTTGCCGACCAGGCACTGCGATAAACGAAAGTTTTTACAGATTTTTAATTAATTGTATAATATTTAATGCGGCTAGTTTTCCAACCGGTAGGAACGACATAATTTTTTGTTGGTAATTTATTTTGATTTATATTTTATATATATATATTTGTATTTAGATAGTTTTATAGCCGTAGTTTTACAATATATATCTCAATTGCAAGCCACTGGGTTTGGAGGAGGGGGGGGGATCGCGCACTTTGTCCGGTGTTTGACGACGTCGAGCGCCGGCCCGGTGGGTCTGTTTCGAGCTCTCTCTGTATGAACAGCTGATCACGTCCCACGGCAGTTAAAACGGTTGTTTCTCGCGGCCGCATATGACGACGGTTGGCGTAAGCCCGATGGGTAACTAGTTTTTCGTGTTCGGTGCCTGACGCCCTTGTTTATGGGCTGTGCAGTTGCTGGCACAGTTCATATTGGTTTTGTGGAGATACATTAACGTTACGTCGCTACGTAAATGAAAATACGGCTTTCTACGTCTTTTGTTCCGCGCTGGTGGGGACATCGCTCGAGTGGAAGCGAACGTCGTCCTACCTTAGCGTGGTTACAACTACGTCGCAGTACGAGCTGCGAAGGCTCAATACTTAGTTATTCAATGGCTTGTTGTCCAACACCCATCAGACAGGTGCGGTGACGACGTTGCATTTTATGTGCCATTATTGCGGGCACGTTTTCGAAATTATTTTGTGTGCCAAGACATTATTGATATTACAGCCATCCAATAAAGTACGTTCTGAACCACCCCCCCCCTCCCCCGTCTTGCTGGCTGATGCATTATATGCATTTGCAGATGCATTTGTAATGGGGAGTGGTACTGATTGCCAGATGTACTGTAACCAGTCACTATAGTAATTTTTTAAATGAAATTAATTGTTATTTTGTTTGTGGTTTATGCTTTCACATTAACTGGGATATTGTTTACGCTTAATTCTGTTACACCGAAAAAACCAGACTAAATGCAGCGCGGGGGGAACAATTGACTGTGTAATACCTGGACGAGTGAGTCAGACTTTAACACCCCTTTCCAACCACTTTTGCCATCAAGGTTAGACTTAGATGGGTGGTTTCAAATTGTTGCTAGTATACATGTTGTTCTGACATGTTCTTTTATGAAGGTTGAATCCAACAGCTACCTAAATGTCAAAAAGTCAATCTCTGCTTATTCATTTTGTGTTAGTCTACTGTGTACTCATATTGTTCTTTCAAACAAATTAGCTTAATTTATTGTAATTACTTTTTTGCCTCATTTCTGTCTTTAGGTATTTGTTTACCAGTATGAACGATTATGCAAAACCAACATTTTGTGTGTTAAAGGGGCGAATATATCGCATACTAAACTACATAAATAATTATATGAAAAATTATTTACCTCATTTATCTAAAATGTGTGGTAAACGATTACCTACTGCTACTAGAAATAGATACGCGGTTAGCAAAAGTAACAGAAATTAATTGTTTTATAACAAGGTATCTATCTTTTAAGGAACAAGAGAAGTGTTAAAATGCTTCCCTGATAAACTAAAAATTATTTAATTCGCCCTTTTATTTTACAGAATACCGAAATATCGCACGTGGTAGGACATGCTCCTTGCATCAATCGATCTCCGAGAGAAACAAGAAGGGGAAGGGAGGGGAAAGAATATAAATAGAATGGATGGTAATAGGTAGAGGTTAAGGGGGTGAGTACCTATATAATGGCGGTTCTAACACAGCGTCATGACAGGGACCCCGGAAGCCAGAAGCTTGGCAAGGAAATGACAAACCTCATGCGTTTGAATTCCGCTTCGACGGTGGCCATCTTGGCAGCCAGTGCCAAAATTTGCCAAAATCCCAAAAATTTCCAACATTTTGGCAAATAAAAAAAAATTAATTTTCAAAAAATTATATGTTTTCAAAATTAATTTTTAAAAATTTAATTTTCAAAATTAATGTTTTTAAAAGATTAATTGAATACTTCAAAAGTGTGATTTAATATTTCAAAAGTAAAAAAAAATATTTTCTTAACATTTCTTAAGTTCCAAAAAATAATTTTTTCTCGCACATTCCCCTGGCGGCCATGTTTGTTCATGGCTCCCTAAGCCAATGTCTAGGAGGCGGCCATGTCGGTTGTGGCTCCCAAAGACACGCCCAGTCGTTATGTCATGCTCTGGCATTCAAGGGGTCTTGCTGAGGTGACACAATCGATTGAGCGCAACTCCATGCTCTTGCATTCACACACACACCGACGGCTCCCATTAGAGACGCCTGCCATGACATAGCCTCGGGCTACGGGACTTCACGATCTTGCATTCCTTAGCAAGGGGGTGCCGAGGTGCTGCAATGGATAGAGCACAACTTCATGCTCTCGCATTCACACACCGATGGCTCCCAACAGAGACGCCTGCCATGGCATACCGTCGGGCTACGGGACTTCACGTTCTTGCATTCCATAGCAAGGAGTTGCCAAAATTTGCCAAAATTCCAAAAAGTTCCAAAATTTTGGCAAATGTTTTTTTTCAAAAAATTATTTCAAAAAATTAATTTTTTTAAATTAGCATTTTTAAAAGACTAATTTAATATTTCAAAAGTTTAATTTAATATTTTACAAGTCAAATATTTTTTCTTAACATTTCAAAAGTTCCAAAACATTTTTTTTTCTCGCTCATTCCCTAGGAGCCATGTTTGTTTGTGTCCCAAAGATAACGCCCAGATGTAAGTCGTGTCCCAAGAGAGATGCCTGCCATGACATAGCCTCGGGCTATGGTACTTCACGTACTTGCATTCCATAGCAAGGGGGATGCCGCGTTGACGCAATAGGTAGAGCGCATGTTAAAACTTCATGCTCCTGCATTCACAAGGTAGGGCAGCTGTGTCCCAAGAGAGATGCCTGCCCTGGAGTAGATGACAAGTTAAATAACACGCTCTAGCATTCCATTTCAATGGGGACCGCGGTAGCGTAGTGGATAGAATGCGGAACTTCGCGCTCCCGCATTCACAGGGGAGGGCAGTCGTGTCCCAAGAGCCTGCCATGACATAGTCTCGGGCTGTGGGGACTTTGCGATATGTTATTTCGAATTGGGGCCATGGTAGCATAGTGGATAGAGTGTATGTAAAAACATAATGCTCTTGCATTCCATTGCTATGTGAGTGCTGCAGTGATGGAATGGATAGTTAACCAGTTAAACGTGATGTTCTGACATTCTAATTCGACAGGGGCCGTGGTAGCGTAGTGTTTAGAGCGCAAAAACATCACACACTTGCACTCCATTGCTACGCGGTGCCGCAGTGATGGAATGGATAGCTTACAAGTTAAATGTCACGCTCTAGCATTCCATTTAGACGGAGGGCCAGGGTAGCATAGTGGATAAAGTGCACACTTCGCACATTCACAGGGGAGGGGCAGGCGTGTCCCAAGAGAGATGCCCGCCACGCCTCCATGACATATATGGTGCAGCCTTGCGTGTGTAAAGAATAATAATCGTTATAGCCTCCCCCCAGCCCCCTGCCTCATCGAGAAAGAGAAAAAATTTATATATGTTCATACCATCACTTACCCTGGCGCGAGCGATGGATATATATATATATATATATATAAATAAAAATGAGTTGAATATTTAGTCGTAGCCAGGCTGTACGATCAGTCAGTATGCAAAAAAAGAAGTCATGCAGCATACTTACATACACGTACATGCGCGTCCATTTCCAAGACACAAGTCGCAGGCTGCATCGAGAAAATACGTTTAAATGTGAAGAGACACGTGTAGAGGCAGTGGGAGCCTGGAGGAGTGAACGCATGTATCACTGGCCGGCTGACTTACAAGGTTGTTACATGTAAAGTAGCTGTCGCATCCCAAGGGTTGCTGAGGCGATGCAACGGATACAGCGGACATGTTAAAATTCATGCTCTTGCATTTACAGAAGAGGGGTGTTGCGGTAGCTGAGTCGTGTCCCAAGTGAAATTATTTAAAAAACAAACTCGAATTTTCTTTAAAATAATAATAATATTCCATTATAGGCCCCCGTCTCGTCGAGAGAGAGAAAAAATACGTTTACATGGTTTTACCGTCACTCCCCCGGCACAAGAACGATGGAAATATAAATATGTATATATTGTTTATGCGAAGCCGGGAGGGTGATCTCAGAGTCTTCCCAAATCCGAGTATACTAAAAGTGTTTCATACTTTCACATGTACAGCAGACCTGTATGTTGTAGGTCTTGCTTCCACGATGCTTGACAAGATGCTATATGATACAATGCTTAGAAAGTCGTATTTATTACGCACATCCCAGCCCCCGACGCGAGTTTCGGAAATATATATAAACAAATACGTAAAGTAGTAATATTAAAATTATTAACGCCACAGGCAAGGACACGCAAGGCAACGGCTGCAAGCGGCACACACGTGGAAAACTTGTTTATTTTATCATATCGTTCTCTCAACCTTCTAAATGAAGGATGGCAAGCCTCCCTTTGGAGACCACAGAGCTTTTATTGTCGTGACGCAATAGGTGCTTAAGTGTTGCTTCTGCTCCTTCGCCTGGCAACGAAGACTGTCTCGCTCTCGTTTAACATTGAGCTAAGTACATCGCGCACTATGTTGTATTCTACATCACCGAACGCTCCAGGGTCTGAAAGTACAAATCGTCATATAATGTTAGTATAATTGAAGTTTGTATTATGTAATCCGTAAACACAAATTCAAAATATCGTCTTACAAAGGTCTCATCAACACATGCAACCAAAGATTGACTGCGTAAGTTACACCAAAGGGGAAAAAATACATATTCATTACTAGATATTTCGAACATATATATGGTTTCTACTGTTGGGAGTGATTCCATGATCGTTTTAGAAACATATTAATATAGGTTTCGTAACCTGTCCATAGTAGGTTTTGCTTCCACGAAGCTTCACGAGATTCTATATGATACAATGCTTAGAAAGTCGTTTTTATCATGCACATCCCAGCCCCCAACGTGGGTGTCGGAAATATATATTAACAAATACATAAAGCAGTATAATTAAAATTATTAACGCCCCAGGCATTGGTGACGTCCTCGAGAAATTGTGTTTCGATGTCGATATAGCCCCAAGCAACGAGTGATTTTCCACACATGATGTGCGCAGCTCCGCCAAGAAAAAAGATTTTGTACCGTCTCCCAGCCACCTCCACCGCCGTCGTTACAACAGAGCATGCAGGCAAGGACACGCGAGACCACGCCTGCCATAGAGTAGATGACAAGTTAAATGTCATGCACTAGTATTCCATTTCAACGGGGGCCATGGTAGCATAGTGGACAGAGCACATGTTAAANGCCATGGTAGCATAGTGGACAGAGCGCATGTTAAAATGCATTCACAAGGGAGCACAGGCATTTCCAAATAGAGACGCCTGCCATGGAGTAGATGACAAGTTAAATGTCATGCTCTAGCATTCCATTTCAATGGGGGCCACGGTAGCATAGTGGATAGGGTGCAGAACTTCGCGCTCCCCCATTCAAACTGGAGGGCAAGTGTGTCCCAAGAGAGTTGCCTGCCATGGAGTAGATGACAAGTTAAATGAAATGCTCTACAATTCCATTTCAACGGGGGCCGTGGTAGCGTAGTGGATTGAGTGCAGAACTTCGAGCTCTCGCATTCACAGAGAGGGCAGTTGTGTCCCAAAGAGATGCCTGCCATGGGACGTTGCGAGTAGATGACAAGTTAAATGTCACGCTCTAGCATTCCAATTCAACGGGGCCACCGTAGCATACTGGATAGAGTGCAGAACCTCGCACTCTCGCATTTACAGGGGAGGGCAGGCATGACTCCCCCCTACTGCCGACACCCACTGCTGCTGACTCTCCCTGCCGCTGACTCCCCANACAGATAGATAAGCTAAACGTAACACTCTGGCATTCAAATTCGATGGGGGGCTGCGGTAGCATAGTGTATAGAGCACATGTAATAAACCTCGCGCTCCTGCATTCACAGGGGAGGGCAGGCGTGTCCCAAGAGATACGCCTGCCATATTGTACTAAAAATATATCACAATTACTTTTTTCAGGTACAGGGGCAACTAAATATCTGCAACAAAAAATACTGTGACTTTGTTGTTTATGCAAACAATGATTCTCCCGTTGAACGGATTTGGATGGATATAGAAATGTAGAAGAACTGCATGCTTCCGAAACTGAAACAATTTTATGTAGAATGCATGCTTCCATAAATAGCAGATCCCCTCATTGCACGAGGTTTGAAGGCACGTGATCCCAACTACATAAGAGAAGCTCAAGAACTGCGAATAAAAACAGAGGAAAAATAACATTCATTAATTTTGTTGAGTTAAGAATTACTCAAGTCAAGACAATGTGCACCTGTGTTTGTTTGCAGTATGTGTACATATTTTTTTTTAACTATACACACAACAGTTTTCAATAGCCAAAAGAAAAAACGTCTATTGTGTAAATGTATGTTAATTTAACGTATATCTTGGATTGCTATTTAAATATTGGGTAAACAGCGTATTTGTACTGTGTATTTTATTGGTGGTTGTTTTCATTAATATTATTGTGATTACATTGTAAACTGTACTGTATTAGAGTGTAGAGAATTGTACTCCACAGTATAGAGAATTGTACTCCATAGCATAAATATTCAGTTCTGTGGTAAGTCTGTTGGTTTGTATTTAAGGGCGGTGACTGCCCATATTGTATTTTCGTTTCGCTTTTTATTCTGATAAAACTGTGTCATCATTAAATTTTTCACTAATAGTTGGAATGTTCCTCAGAAATTACGGCTGAAAATGTTGTACATATCTGTGAACTTTCAGTAAATAACCAATTACAATACATTTTTTATAATATTTTACTTTTTGTGGGGATTTCAATACCAATAAAAAGAGATTTATATGGAATTTAAAACCATACTACGCAATTTTATAACACATTAACAGATCGTAAATTAAATTGTGATTAAAGTGATGAAAAATTATAGTGGATTCAATAATATTCATTCGAGCAGAGAAACGCCCCCAAAAGACATTTTAAGTACAGTTACTGTATGATAAAGCTTGGACTATCGAAGATTCCGATAGGAACGAACTAAAGCAGAAGAGCTGCCAACACGTTGGTAGTTACACACGAATGGATAATTACAGTTTCTTCGCGATGCTAACAATTATTAGAAAAGTGGCTTGGACAGTTATTCTTACTACAATACATAAAAACCAACGAAATGCCTGATTGCCGTTACTAACTATTTGAAAATTTAAATTACAATAAATGCATAAAATACAGTTTGTATACTAACATCTGGCACAGTTTGTGGTAATAAAACCTTGATCGCGACCCACCTTTACTTGACCGACCATGACTGCGGGAGGGCGCGCCTACCACACATTCCCCCCGCGGACAACAAGGCTCTGACCAGGCGGACTGGCGAGTTGGCAACGCCGCATGGAGATAGCGAGTTACCTGAGCCGAGCACCCCAGGTTCGCTACTGCTGCGCTCCCTGACGGATATCAGCGGCATGAGAGTCTCCTGTACTCCGTTAAAGCGTTCTGTACTGCTGCTCGCCACGAGATAGCGATAGTGAATAACTGAAAACGCATGTGTGCATTTTCTCGCACTCTTTAATTATTTCCAAACAGGAAATAGCTAGTGATTGTATACGTGTACGGGTCGTGGAGATTCTCAACCGAGTATGAAGCAAGAAGAAATAATATGTTTTCATAATACAATGAAAATATAACACCCTAATGAAAGATGCTCCATAAGACCAGATCGGCTCACGATTTTTGATGAAGGCTCTAATGAGAAAATGCTAGCAAATTTTCGGCGCCGAGGAGGTTGCAGACGCGCAGAAGGCTAAGTTCCGACACAACAGACACTACTGCATGTTGCTCCAGATTAAGTGCTACAAGACAAAGTACCTTAATAAAATCTTCTAATGTGTAACATTGTTGAAATAAGAACTAGTTATTG
Organism: Clitarchus hookeri; assembly: GCA_002778355.1. NCBI lineage: Eukaryota > Metazoa > Arthropoda > Insecta > Phasmatodea > Phasmatidae > Clitarchus > Clitarchus hookeri. The sequence goes on from NQII01005523.1 coordinate 117,891, forward strand.
AAAAAAAAAACAGCTACAAAAATGCTGTTTTTTTTTTTTTTTTTTTTTACAATTTTGACATTATTTCATTCCCAAGCAGTGAGCAATAATATATAAAAGAACGACAATTTTGTATTTAAATTTTTTTATTGCTTTGGCCTACGTCGTTAGTGCGGGAATTCCACAATAATCTTTCCAACACGATCGCACTGCTCACAAAGTTTGGTATATATATCGTAGGTGCCCAGAGCTGCAGTTTTCAAGTGGCTTGAAGTGGCTCATAGCTTTCATAGAATAGGAGCTATTGCGGCATATCCTTATTTGGATGGAGGAAAGTAGATAGCATTTCTATATGTAAATAATTGACTAGTCGTGAACTGAGTTAGGCTTGCTGTATACTTTTAACATCCCTTCGAGCTCGACGAATGACAGAATTCAAATAAATTCAATAGCTCTATTTAAGTATTTGTCTTCTACCAAACACGTAGATACACTGCGAGAATTGTACATGTCTTACGCACGAGTAACTCAACATCGACCGTCTTATGTCTGGAGTATAAATTAAATCTGCTTACGCCCGCTAATTAAATAACCGTTAATTTTGGCCAAATCCTCTCAGGTAGTCTCATCTGATGTTGACGCTTGATAAGTCTATGGCAGTTCCTAGGCTCACATTTTCCACATTTTTCCTCGAAGCTCTCCACGCGCAGACTTCTGAATGAGCAGCTGTATTGGCCTTTCTGGCATCATTTTAGGATAAACTAGTATAAGTAGAGCANACGCGCAGACTTCTGAATGAGCAGCTGTATTGGCCTTTCTGGCATCATTTTAGGATAAACTAGTATAAGTAGAGCAATCAATGAAGGCAAATGAATCATAGCCGATACGGAATTAAATCTTATATATATATATATATATATATATAATATTGGCTGCCTTATCTAGATTATCAAGAAATGATTATCAAGAAATAGGACGAATATGGCTGCGGAAATCTATGTGGTAATTTAGACACGAAAAAAAGGCGTTCAAGATGATTCTTTACCGTACATCACAACTATGACCTGAATCTCTGCGTGCGACAAATTATGCGTGTTCCGTNACGCGCAGACTTCTGAATGAGCAGCTGTATTGGCCTTTCTGGCATCATTTTAGGATAAACTAGTATAAGTAGAGCTATCAATGAAGGCAAATGAATCATAGCCGATACGGAATTAAATCTTATATATATATATATATATATAATATTGGCTGCCTTATCAAGATTATCAAGAAATAGGACGAATATGGCTGCGGAAATCTATGTGGTAATTTAGACACCGAAAAAAAGTCGTTCAAGATGATTCTTTACCGTACATCACAACTATGACCTGAATCTCTGCGTGCGACAAATTATGCGTGTTCCGTATTTATGAGTTTTGTCATGGACGAGAAGTTTGCATGGCAGCCGTATCCTGCTGGCGAGGGGCAAAAATGACTGTTGGTTGGTTGAGGAATCTCCGGTGCTGAAGAATACATGGCACTCTCAGGTCTGAATATATGAAAATTTAACTAAATCACTGAAAACAGAGCAACTGAGGACAGCATAAGTTTGCGAATTATATCACTAACAGATTTTCATAGTTTTTATTTATAATGAAATAAATTGCTCCATATAACTGTTACCTTAATGGTTATCTCATTGGCTTAAAAATATAACGTTAGGAATCTTCAACAAAAATTTTAGTATAAATTTATTTGGTTTAAATAAGTACCTATCTAGATGTTCAGAATTTGTGACAAATATACGAAAGTATTATTACTAATAATATGTTTTAAAATAAAAATAAAAATGTTTTAAGTTGGTAAAAGGGACCAGTTATAAATTAAATTATTGAATACTACGGAAACTCTTTATTAGGCATCAATAATAACTTTTAATATATATTATAACATAAACGGCATACTGCACTAATTCGCCTACCAGTACAATCAAAATAATCAATTAAATTTGACAGTTATGTCTGGTTCATTTCATGTATTAGAGTTAAGAGCTTAGCTGTGAAAAATTATTCAGTGAAGTAGTAATCTGCAAGGTTGTGAAGGAGTAATGAAAATGCGCTACTTGTTGCCTTGTATGTACGTGCCACGGGTAGTAATGAACTGTAAAGTATGCGAGGACAGTTGAATGTAAGAAGATGTAATTAACACTCTATTATTATTTAATACATGGATAGGTTTTGTTCACATACATTCATTTTCAAATGGTTGTTTGTGACTCGTTTCCAAATGCAATGTGCATATAAATTACCACCGGTCATATGTGCAGCAGCACACGTGTGTTAGTAAGTCATTTTGACACTGCACTGTGTACGCTTGCCATCGAAAAAGAGACAACTAGGAATAAATATATTTTTTAAACATGAATTTACGGATATAAGGATGTCTACTATTCTCTACATATGAATGCAATCAATTTTCAAGAGGTACTTAAAGACCCATCGTTTCAAATGTCAAATTACTTATTTGCGTTCTTTAGCTAGCCAAATATTGCTGTCATATTTAAAAGAAAATAGCATATGTATTTTCATAATTTATAAACATATTTAGAGCAAATTGATTCTTTTTTAATCGTATGTGTATTGATAATGGTTATTTGTTTGTGAATATTATACAGGATATCAAAATATTTGTGTTATTCCCGATATAGAAATCACACTGCATGTACATATTTTGCCATGACTGTCTGTACATATAAAAACGGGGGAGGGGTGTGAGGTACTGTATAAAACAGTTTTTTTAACTGTGTATGGCCAAGACTAGAATCAATTAGGCGATCAACTTGTGCCATCCAGGAGTGTATTTTAAAATAGTGACAATATAACACTGTATAAATAATTGTAAAAATTATATATTTTGGAAAGTTGAATTATTTTCTAATAAACACTTATAAAACGTAAAGACGATATTGAGAATGAATGTGTAATAACGTTTTGTACGCAGGACAAATACAATGTAACAATAACATACAATTAAAACTTCTATTGGAACAAAATTTTAAGAATAATAATTCACATAAGTTTAGTATGAACCTTGACCCTGTACAAGTGCNCTGTCATATTTAAAAGAAAATAGCATATGTATTTTCATAATTTATAAACATATTTAGAGCAAATTGATTCTTTTTAATCGTATGTGTATTGATAATGGTTATTTGTTTGTGAATATTATACAGGATATCAAAATATTTGTGTTATTCCCGATATAGAAATCACACATCATGTACATATTTTGCCATGACTGTCTGTACATATAAAAACGGGGGAGGGGTGTGAGGTACTGTATAAAACAGTTTTTTTAACTGTGTATGGCCAAGACTAGAATCAATTAGGCGATCAACTTGTGCCATCCAGGAGTGTATTTTAAAATAGTGACAATATAACACTGTATAAATAATTGTAAAAATTATATATTTTGGAAAGTTGAATTATTTTCTAATAAACACTTATAAAACGTAAAGATGATATTGAGAATGAATGTGTAATAACGTTTTGTACGCAGGACAAATACAATGTAACAATAACATACAATTTAAACTTCTATTGGAACAAAATTTTAAGAATAATAATTCACATAAGTTTAGTATGAACCTTGACCCTGTACAAGTGCNAAACTTCTATTGGAACAAAATTTTAAGAATAATAATTCACATAAGTTTAGTATGAACCTTGACCCTGTACAAGTGCTTACAGATCTTGAACACGTGGTAGTCTCTTTGAAAGGCGGAGTCACATTGTAGTCGGCTTCTAATTTAAGTTTATTTGATGGAATTTGCAGAAGAACAAGCTTTACTTAAGTAGGAAGCTTGCGATCACTGTAAACTTTCACGCAGAACCATATTGCGAAAAATAATACAATTTTGAGATTGTGACTCATAAACCCAGAGAGTGTTAAGACAAATGATTTATTGGAGGGGTGTCAGTCATCTGCTAGACGTGGTGCAGGAAAAACTCAGAAAATGTTTTTTTTAAATACATTTTTTAAAATTTATTATAGTTTTTTTAATAACTTTTAAATTTTTTTTGTAAATTTAATTTTTTTATATTTTTTGGAATTATTAATGTGATGAAATTAGCTATGTAAAGGTCTTCGGGATCAAGATCAAAGGTCAAGGTAGAGGTCACTGACATCCAACATGATGGAGAAGATAGCCGCCGTCCGACTGGAATGACAGAGCATGAACAGCTCTGACACCAGATGCCACTTGTCCTGAAATATACNAAGATAGCCGCCGTCCGACTGGAATGACAGAGCATGAACAGCTCTGACACCAGATGCCACTTGTCCTGAAATATACATTTTCATACTTTTAATATTTATTAAATCCAGTTCCTTGTTTTCAACCAACATCATTTCTTATAAAAGAAGTCCTTTTCGAGTTTGCAAATCTTTCTCTTTTAACACAAGCCTATCAATATATTTTTGTTATTTGGCATTTTGTGCTTTCAGATTNAAGATAGCCGCCGTCCGACTGGAATGACAGAGCATGAACAGCTCTGACACCAGATGCCACTTGTCCTGAAATATAAATTTTCATACTTTTAATATTTATTAAATCCAGTTCCTTGTTTTCAATCAACATCATTTCTTATAAAAGAAGTCCTTTTTGAGTTTGCAAATCTTTCTCTTTTAACACAAGCCTATCAATATATTTTTGTTATTTGGCATTTTGTGCTTTCAGATTTTTTACTATAAAATGCAGCACAGTCAGAAAAAATACATATATTTGAAAGCTTTCCTTACCTGAAGTTACTGACACAGCTTGAAGAGATTTGGTTGGAGTGCTTGTATTAATGGATTGGAAGGGCACACATCCGTTGACAAAGTGATCGAATACCAAATAGTACTTAACAGTTAAATAATCTTCCAATTAATTCACAAAAAAGACGTCGGTAACATATTCTCCACAAGTGTCCGTTAATACTGGACTGGTGCTGTGTGCATTGACGGAAATTCCGTCGTTATGGTAATTTCTATTGAGCTTTCAAGTAAATTTTCATCATTTCTATGCAGAATCAAAATAATTATTTTCAAACATTTAAATATAAATGTATTATTTCTTAACGCCATGTAGCAGGCGGAGTAGTTCAGTTTTGAAATCTATCTATACAACACATTTACGGGAAGTTTTCCGTATTTACAGAAATGTTTATCAGTGTAACTAAGGATTAACGCTCTTTTCGCCTAAGTATGAAAATAGGCTTNTATAAAATGCAGCACAGTCAGAAAAAATACATATATTTGAAAGCTTTCCTTACCTGAAGTTACTGACACAGCTTGATAAAAAATTGGCGATATAGATTTGGTTGGAGTGCTTGTATTAATGGATTGGAAGGGCACACATCCGTTGACAAAGTGATCGAATACCAAATAGTACTTAACAGTTAAAAAATCTTCCAATTAAAACCACAAAAAAGACGTCGGTAACATATTCTCCACAAGTTTCCGTTAATACTGGACTGGTGCTGTGTGCATTGACGGGAATTCCGTCGTTATGGTAATTTCTATTGAGCTTTCAAGTAAATTTTCATCATTTCTATGCAGAATCAAAATAATTATTTTCAAACATTTAAATATAAATGTATTATTTCTTAACGCCATGTAGCAGACGGAGTAGTGCAGTTTTGAAATCTATCTATACAACACATTTACGGGAAGTTTTCCGTATTTACAGAAATGTTTATCAGTGTAACTAAGGATTAACGCTCTCTTCGCCTAAGTATGAAAATAGGCTTACAATAGCTAAATATTATATATATTTTACGATAAAAATAAAAGCCTAGTTGTGTCGTTGGTCGTACTAAAATTAAAATTTAACGTCCACTGCAGGCATATAAAAAAAAATCGCGCCTTTCACACGACGCGATAAATCAATACGGTTATGGATTATCTACATAATCATAATTCGAGGTAATGGCAGTTACCGTAGGAAAGGAACGATTTTTAACCACATTGNAATAGGCATACAATAGCTAAATATTATATATATTTTACGATAAAAATAAAAGCCTAGTTGTGTCGTTGGTCGTACTGAAATTAAAATTTAACGTCAACTGCAGGCATATAAAAAAAATCACGCCTTTCACATGACACGATAAATCAATACGGTTATGGATTATCTACATATTCATAATTCGAGGTAATGGCAGTTACCGTAGGAAAGGAACGATTTTTAACCACATCGCTGAACGAAAAGAAGTTTGTTTAAATGTTGACTGTAAACTGATTCTAATAGTTCTCTGAATAGTTAGCCGTAGAGTACCGTAGAGCTGCCAGCTTGGCATACTCTATTTTGTATCTCGCTTTATAATGACGCAAAATAAAAACGTGTTTACTAAGTCATATCAAGAACTATTTGCTGCTGCACACAATTTTCAGGTAGGGTTTACTCTACAATATTTTATGATTGTTGTACAATGGCAAAATGTGGCCTCTTAACACGCAAAAAAGCGATGTTCGTGCATTGAAATATGATCATGTACTGTCGCATTCTTCTTTATAAGATTACATGTTAATAATAGAGTTCAGGCTAAAAACAGTTTAATATAATTCCTATAATGTATAGGTTTAAACTTAACCAGTCACGGAGTTGACCGAATATCTTTTCTTGCACNGAAATATGATCATGTACTGTCGCATTCTTCTTTATAAGATTACATGTTAATAATAGAGTTCAGGCTAAAAACAGTTTAATATAATTCCTATAATGTATAGGTTTAAACTTAACCAGTCACGGAGTTCACCGAATATCTTTTCTTGCACATATTCACTCACGGTGTACAAATATCACATTCTCCGGAAAACGGAAACATTTAATGTGCGTACCTTTAGTCTTTTTGTAACAGTTTGTGCAACAGTAAATAATACAGTCGGGCATTTTGTACAATAAGGGAGACAGGGCCTCGACACTTGTAGCATGCAAGGGTCTCTCGCGACGATGCAGGTTCTAGGGTACGGCGGGAGCAACTGGAGGAAGAGAGGCTCTGCCGTACAGTACACGTGACGTCATCGGGAGGGGCCAGGTGTTGCCTCACGACCAGACGGTCTCAGATCAAGTCTTCGCACCACAGTATGTCCATTCAAGGTTGCCCCTCAGTTACAATATTACCAGAGGGTAGATAAGTACACAGAAACGAAATGGCGTACCGGTTATTTCGATGTTGGAGAAACCTATTGGCTGACTTGCTGCGCAAAGCTCCGGAGCGGGCTTTGTGTCTGACTAGCAATCGCGTTTAATGGCTCGGCGTAGGTTTCCAGGCGCTGATCGGTTCGTTTCAACATTGTTATGGCCAGAGACGTCACCTTTCTAGCGTGTGTGGCTGGAGCTCGCGGTGCAATCGGCTGTTTCACCTCTGTACGCGCCCGCNACAATAAGGGAGACAGGGCCTCGACACTTGTAGCCTGCGAGGGTCTCTCGCGACGATGCAGGTTCTAGGGTACGGCGGGAGCAACTGGAGAAAGAGAGGCCCTGCCGCACAGTGCACGTGACGTCATCGGGAGGGGCCAGGTGTTCCCAGACGGGCTCAGCTTGAAGTCTTCGCACCACACTATGTCCATTCAAGGTTGCCCCTCAGTTACAATCTTACCACAGGGTAGATAAGTACACAGAAACGAAATGGCGTACCGGTTATTTCGATGTTGGAGAAACCTATTGGCTGACTTGCTGCGCAAAGCTCCGGAGCGGGCTTTGTGTCTGACTGGCAATCGCGTTTACTGGCTCGGCGTAGGTTTCCAGGCGCTGATCGGTTCGTTTCAACATTGTTATGGCCAGAGACGCCATCTTTCTGGCGTGTGTGGCTGGAGTTCGGTGCAATCTGCTGTTTCACCTCTGTACGCGCCCACNGGTAGATAAGTACACAGAAACGAAATGGCGTACCGGTTATTTCGATGTTGGAGAAACCTATTGGCTGACTTGCTGCGCAAAGCTCCGGAGCGGGCTTTGTGTCTGACTAGCAATCGCGTTTAATGGCTCGGCGTAGGTTTCCAGGCGCTGATCGGTTCGTTTCAACATTGTTATGGCCAGAGACGTCACCTTTCTAGCGTGTGTGGCTGGAGCTCGCGGTGCAATCGGCTGTTTCACCTCTGTACGCGCCCGCCACCTTAGTTGGCGGATGTCAGCTGTTGAGAAGAGAGTAACATTTCAAGAATTCGAGCAACGTCAGAAACAATTAGTAATTAGTTATACAGTATATCCATGAACTAAAACATCAGTCCGGAGTTCAATAGTCACTCTAACTATACATATCACTATTATCACGCAGAGGTTATAAGTTACTATGCTTGCTCGCCGCCCGTCAACTAAGCTGGCGGGCACTCTACTCTATTCCTAAGTATAGCCTATTCGCAGTTTCTTCACACTTTCTGGATCAAACCTTTCCAAAATTACCCCATGAAAGATGTGTTTGGTTGTTTCCTAAATATGTCACGTAATACAAGCGTTTTATACTTCTGTTAACATAAAATTATCTTACTTGTGGTTAAATTGAACTTTTGCGTATATTTAATCTATAAGTTATAATATTTGATTAAACAAAACAGGGGGAAAATAGGCGTTTTGGTAATACCTAGTAAGAAATAGCTCTCATGCAAAATGTTATTAAACTGCGTGCGCACGAATGCAGTGCATTGTGTTTTTAGTGAGATTTTCTAGACTAGGTTAAGATTTGCTTACATTAGGTGGAGGAATAGTTTGAAAGTATAACTCTGGAAAGGCTTCAAAAAATNTGGATCAAACCTTTCCAAAATTACCCCATGAAAGATGTGTTTGGTTGTTTCCTAAATATGTCACGTAATACAAGCGTTTTATACTTCTGTTAACATAAAATTATCTTACTTGTGGTTAAATTGAACTTTTGCGTATATTTAATCTATAAGTTATAATATTTGAATAAACAAAACAGGGGGAAAATAGGCGTTTTGGTAATACCTAGTAAGAAATAGCTCTCATGCAAAATGTTATTAAACTGCGTGCGCACGAATGCAGTGCATTGTGTTTTTAGTGAGATTTTCTAGACTAGGTTAAGATTTGCTTACATTAGGTGGAGGAATAGTTTGAAAGTATAACTCTGGAAAGGCTTCAAAAAATTTGGAAGTAACCATGAATTAACTATATTTTCTAAAATCTGACTTTGAAGTCTGAACGGCCCAGATGACGGGCAATTCAGCACGCCGTCGTCCAACTTGCTTTACGAAGCTCTGTTATACTGTCTCTCTCAAATTCCGTCAGTTGTTCGTACAACTGTCTCGTGCGATTATTCGGCATACCTATAGCTCATTAGTCACGCCCGCCAAGTATAGTGCGTGTCACATAACATACATTTTTAAGGAATACTTATTTACACCACACGAAGAGCGACGGTAGCGCCATCTTACGTTATAAATGATTGCAGCAACGCATGAAAATATAATTGTTGGTATGTCACTCATTGATCTGGCTGTTTACCTACTTTCACGGCTACCAAACATTTTCCTTAAGATGCGCAAATTTATATGTAAATGAGTGTANTCGTCCAACTTGCTTTACGAAGCTCTGTTATACTGTCTCTCTCAAATTCCGTCAGTTGTTCGTACAACTGTCTCGCGCGATTATTCGGCATACCTATAGCTCATTAGTCACGCCCACCAAGTATAGTGCGTGTCACATAACATACATTTTTAAGGAATACTTATTTACACCACACGCAGAGCGACGGTAGTGCCATCTTACGTTATAAATGATTGCAGCAACGCATGGAAATATAATTGTTGGTATGTCACTCATTCATCTGGCTGTTTACCTACTTTCACGGCTACCAAACATTTTCCTTAAGATGCGCAAATTTATATGTAAATGAGTGTANATCTGGCTGTTTACCTACTTTCACGGCTACCAAACATTTTCCTTAAGATGCGCAAATTTATATGTAAATGAGTGTAAAATTTTACACTTTCTATCACTTCTATTTTTAAGTAAATGTAGTGAGTTTATCGGGGGCTAAGTAATTAAAAAATATATTACATGGTACGTATACGACTCTTCTATACTCTCGGCGAGATGGTTAACTATGGAAATATGAAAAATTATTTTCAATATATAATTGAACCAACTCTTTTAGGGAAGGCGAAAAGCTCAGAAAGAGGTGAGAAGCAGTGTTTTTCACCCTGCACGCGATGATATTCTAATGCAGTTACTAGATACTGTATACATAAATATGGAATTAGTATTTTATATTGCGCGTTTGTGCACACCGGTTGTCATGGTCTCCGAACAACTTCATCGTGGTGTTATATTTTTAAATGGCGCCAACAGTCTGCAAAAAAGCGTTCACTATATGTCTTTAAATGTATAACATTTGTTTCCAAAGTTTTAAAATTTCCGCTAAACTTAAAAATATAATCATCTGTTTAAAATAATTCGCGAACCGTCTTTTTAATCAATTTTACTAGTTGTATGCTGAAAGTGGTGAAAATCACGTAGTTCTGACATAGGGCCTACATTATAGAAGCCTAAGTATCATAAAATACACGAAATTAGACTTTCAGAAGTATCTTTCAGTGGCTCTTGGGAAGTTGGAATAAAACTTTTAAAATGGCTTCACGGTTATATAAATTGTGTCTATAATTTCGAAAGGCCACTACAAAGAAAATAAGTGTCTCATAAATTAAGATGCCTCACATTTTTACTGTACTGTATTGCACTGTTTCTAATCCAATTTTGTTGAAGTCGGTTTTTGTGATTACTGAGATATAACTACAGAATTAACTTAATAATTATCTAAGGTTGCACTTGCTCTCAAAATTGTTTGTTGAATAGGCTGTTGGTTGGTGAATTTAGTATTGTAATTATTCATGCCAGTAGGTATGAACGGGTTTTTATCCTTGTAATGGTTCTACAGTAACTGCTTGTATCCCTATATGCATATAAGAGAGCCAAATGAGCATTAGTGTTAATGGCTGTATGTTTAGTAAAAGGTTATGTGTATTTTGTAGTATAAACCATGTGTATAAAAATATTTCAGAAATCAGCAATGATTTCTGAGAAATGACATACCAATTTCTGAGAAATGACATACCAATTGTAATAACCCTGGTTTAGCAGTCTGAGAATACCATTTTCGGTTATGTTAAAGATCTCGAAAATAATGTTTTCGAAGTTATATTTTTGAGTTTACTGAAGCGTGCGTTCTCTGTAAAATTAAATATATGACGAATAGATAGAAAAATTTGTTTCAACACGGCAATTACAAACACCCCGCCACACAGTACATGGGCCAGATATGCGTGAACTGTTGTCATCCGGAGTAACGTAAAGTAAAAAAAAATCGACCCACCTATAGTGATTGCATTAGTGTTTTCATTTATACTTTTCGCTGCACAGTGGATTTTCTTAGGACAAACAAAAGCTCTTGTGAATGTATATTTTTACAATAGAAATGAAAACTACTTATAAAACATTTTAAAATCTAAAGTTTTCAATTACTGGGAAAACTGCAGCAAGGAAGTAAAATTATAGCAATTACAAAATAATTAAACATTTTTTCCCGAAGAAAAGCACAACAAAAGTTAGTATTTTCACAGCGTAGACTACATTCAGAAAAATTGTTCACAAACTTACCATACATTGTACACGTGTATTGCGAAAGCACGAATGGTACATTTTCCTTTCCAGTACAACCATGGCAGATTTCCTGCATTTGTTCAAGAGTAAAATGAGTAGTGCATTTCCGTACTTTTTGTTGTACAATTTCTATACTTGCAGCCTGGCATGTGGTAAAATTTTCATATGGCGTGTCTGTTAAAACTTCCACTGCAGTTTAAACAGTAAACTGCAAAGTCGTTTTATGGTGTGTGCGTTAAAGAGCATAAATCATACGGGTGATATAAGTCGTGTTGTGCTGCAGTTGCGTGGAAGGTCCGAGGCGCTATCTCCGTACATGGAAGGAGGGGGCGATGCAGTGACCTCACCGCTGTCCTTGCCGCCGACCCGGGACAGAGTCACCGACGCGCGACGCTATGGCGTCCAAGGGCAGTCAGCAGCGTCCATCAGCGCCGCTTGTCTCCGTGAGGCACCCGCGCAGTTCCCCCGCCGCACGTCCAGCTCGGTAAACAACACGCCTAGTCGTAGAATAATGTCATCTGGCATCAGCATGTTAGACGGACAGCGACACCGGCACACAGTACTCGAGGGCCTCCCTGTTTTTAATCGCCTCGACGTCACGTCCGGCCGTAAGGAAGCATTTCGACGGCGATGGAAAATAGCAAAANCCTCCCTGTTTTTAATCGCCTCGACGTCACGTCCGGCCGTAAGGAAGCATTTCGACGGCGATGGAAAATAGCAAAAACAAGATTCGCGCGTATTCTCTCTCCTCGGAATTTCAAGCGGTGACTATAGATAAAGTTTTAATACAGCATTCTGTTCAGGAAAGATACAGCATTGTCGCTATAGTTTAAAACACTGTCTTACAGAATAATACATTGGAAGCAGAGAGCTACTTACAGCGATTTTTACTGACTTTGACACTTTTCAACGGCCACATTTATGTTTGAATAACAACATTTATGAACTGGCAACAGAATATCACCTTTCATTTCTGTCTCGAAAAAAAGATTTACATTGAAATATTCCGTAGGTTTATTAAAAATTAGCATGGTCAGAAATGCTTACAATGAGATCCGTATGACAACTAGAGAGGCCACTCGAAATACAGAAGTGAAATGGCGGCGTTAAATGCGACCTCCAGCCAACCATGCCAGCAAAACGGCGTAAATTCGTTCATCTATCAGCTCTTGAAGAATAACTTGCCAGATGGCAGCTCGATTAACAGGGGATAATCNACGGCGTAAATTCGTTCATCTATCAGCTCTTGAAGAATAACTTGCCAGATGGCAGCTCGATTAACAGGGGATAATCCGTAGCGTGCAATAGCCAGTCAGACTCAAAGTCGGTTCGCATAGCTTCCCGCTGCCAATGAGCGATTAAGTTCGCTTGCATCAAAGGAACCGCTACGTCATCCTGCTTCTGTAGACTTGCCTATTCTGTGACACGCTCTAAGCGCTTCAAATGTTTTATAACCTCGACGCGTGACCAACATGGAGACTCGCACTCGTGCAGCGGTCAGCTATAAAAACATCTTAACACATGTTATTGTTCCGAATAGGTAGTAAACAATTCTTTTGTATCTTCCTTTTTCTACGGATAAGATCTTTTAGTATGTAAAACCTTTTTTTCTTCACGGTTGAGTACAAGACTTAGCATAAATGGAATGGGCAAGTAAAAATATAATAAATTAAATTCACTGGCGCCACCTGAAACTATTTTATCAGAGATATTAACAACCAAATTTTTACCCTCGGAATTTTAGGGAAATATTAGAAATGTCTATTGCATGTGTGTGAAGATTCACTTAAATACATTTATGAACTCAGATAACGATCGAAAAATTCAAATCTCTTGTTCGTCGAGATAAATTTACCAAGGTAAACCGAAGGAAACAACTGTTCTTAAAATATTCTTGCGTAAAAATTCATTAAACATTGCAAATTGCATAACTGCAGCTTTTACGGCAGTATAAATACCAACAAATCCACTGCTAAGAAATAACTGCCGCAGTCACCTTAACTATTAAAGTTTTGCGAAACAAATTAAAAAAAAAATATTGTAGAGCTTTAGGCTGCTCGTGTTAGCGAGATTAACTGGGTTGAAATATTTTTAATACTCTAAACGAAATTTTTACAAACAGTTTATTATACGTTTAAATGTGGTAAAAACGTTTAAAAGTAATGAACTAGTAGTCGAAATAAATTAAGCATATGTTAATAAATCCTAATGTTTGAGAAAAGACTTTACAAAAATGCGTGAATACATCCAAGGTTTTTGAGAAAAAAACTATACAGTTGATATTGCGGTTATGAGAGGAAACGCTAAAGAGACGGAAACTAATTGCTACAGCGGGGGTCAGAACCTATTGGGCTCCTACTACGTCCTTCCCAAGTCATGTCATGGATGCTCTGGAACCAAAATCGGTTCCGTCTGTTCCCCATAAGTCATGGCCACCAAGTACTTAAGAAGTGCAATAAATCTATAAACATATTCACTAGAGACGATCTCTGTGATCGACCTAACTAATGCGTTATGAGGGCTGTGGTGGCGAAGTGGTTAAACTACTTGCATCCAACCTAGGTGAAATGGGTTCGATTCCCGACGGTGTCACCCCCGGATTTTCGCATGTGGGAATCGTGCCGGACAATGCCTCTGGTCGGCGGGTTTTCTTGGGGATCTCCCGTTTCTCTTGCCCTTTCATTCCGGCGCTGCTCCATATCCACCTCACTTCACCTTCATCGGCTCTCAAGACCTCTATATTAAGAGAGGCCCAAATATCTTCACTCACTAATGGATTATCTTCGGACGACGAGGTTTCATGTCGGGATTCCGAGTGAACCGTCCTTGTATTTGCCTTGAGTTAGTTTAGGTTTCATTAAGCGAGTGAGGTGACGGAGTGGTAAACCTACGGATTCATATTAGGAAGGACATGGGTTTGAATAGCTGTTCCGGCCATCCTGGGTTTGGTTTACCGAAATCACCCCAGTCGAATTCTGGGATGATTTCTTACTGTATGCCGTGGCCGTTTCCTTCCCCGTTCCTGCTTTTCTGAGCAACTTGCTCTGTTTCTACTGACCTTACTGTCGACGTTAAACCGTACCTAATTACTTAACAGTGGCGTGTGGTGAAGTGTTGCAAGGTAGGCTGGTGTTGGCTCAGTGCTGTACACACTTGGCGCATGCAGCAGAAACCAGTAACCAGAGTGGAGCTGGAGAAACTGAATATACTGCGGCCACTCACGAGAGAGCGGGGAGGCACCCATTACACACGTGCTGTGACGTCAAATGCACTACTGTGTTTAAGTGGCTTATGTGTAAACTAGAAAACTCTTAGGTATAGCACAGAGAAAAATACAGCTTACCTTGCAACAGTTCACCACACGCCGCTTTTACCTACCTTAAGGATACTTACGGGCTCCGCCTGGCTTGCGAAAGGAATGCGTTGCAGTGGTTTGGTAGAAAACAAGTCACTATTAAACGGTTGAATATTTTGTAGTGTTACCTAAATACGAAAAGCTTCTAAGAAGTGTTTCATGCCCAAAAAAAAGTTTCATGTTCGCATTGTATATAATATAATTTTAGGACGTTGCAATTGTTAAACACGGGCGTTTTCATAATCAGGTTAGATGCTTAATTTTCTGTACAAACATTTCACTTTTCTTTAGACACGCTTATTAGCCTGTTCATAAATATAGGTCCAACTCTTGAAGTCACGTTTCGGCAAANTTTCACTTTTCTTTAGACACGCTTATTAGCCTGTTCATAAATATAGGTCCAACTCTTGAAGTCACGTTTCGGCAAAGTCGATATGTTCGGGCATAGAACCTAATAAATGCCATGGGTTCTCTTCAGGTATTTCGCCTGAAAATTTTCTACNTTTCACTTTTCTTTAGACACGCTTATTAGCCTGTTCATAAATATAGGTCCAACTCTTGAAGTCACGTTTCGGCAAGTCGATATGTTCGGGCATAGAACCTAATAAATGCCATGGGTTCTCTTCAGGTATTTCGCCTGAAAATTTTCTACNAAGTCGATATGTTCGGGCATAGAACCTAATAAATGCCATGGGTTCTCTTCAGGTATTTCGCCTGAAAATTTTCTACAAATCTCGAACATTTCGACATGGACGAAACTGGCCTCCCACAGAAAAAAGTCTAATTTTGTTACAACAAAAAAATTACTACTAAAGCATTTATTTTAAATATTGTGTAATAATAACATTAATAATGTTGTGACAAATTTAATAATGCTAACTGTTCACAGAGTCTTGTATTACTTTAATGCAAATATTACGTTGAAGTGTGAAAGTTAATAAAGCCTTTAAGTAATGTTGCCGCAATAAAATGTTGTATTACGCTAATAAAAACAGGAAGAACAAAATATTTTGTGCTACTGCGACATTAAAGTAATTTCGAACCAATACAAGTTTACACTGACTCGGAATTGTAAAATGGCGGATAGTAGTGAACAGCTATCACCTCGTAAAATGAAAACACAGTTTTTAAATTTTAAATTATATCTAAATGTCGCTTAGACAAGCTCTCAAGCCTTGCAGAGCAGTTAACGTGTGCCAGCTATGCATATATTTATAAAGCATAAAGTATTTACACGTAACGAAAGAGAACTGCAGTTTGTCGTTATTTTGTGTTAAAAAAAATTTGTAACTCAGATAGGTTAAAATAGCGCAGTTGGTAGAACGCCTAGCACCCAGGGGCGGGTTCGATTCCGCTCTCAGGTGTCATTGTTATTTCATTGGTAATATTTATTTTTATGACGAAATAATAGTACTTTATTTATTTTACACCAGAATGGCTTTTAAAAGCAAACAAAGTACAATAAGATTACTAACACAAATGTTGACATCAGTTCAACACAAAATTTGTTTTACCGCAACACAAACACCACCTTCATGTTGACAGAACAGTAAGGAGGTAGTGTTGTTACAATAGCACTTAATGTTACATTAATATTAATAGCTCAACATTATTTTACAATAAAATCAACAGTGGTTACTGGCGGCTCACAGATAACAAAATATTACTGTTGTAGTAACATTAATACTGTTGTCAGAACATTATACCTTTGTCTGTGATATGTCCCGCCACAACAGGACCATGTACCACTGTACATTGAGTAAGAGAGCGTAGTCTTCACTTGCGCTGCGGTCCTCCAAACTCTGACAATGTTGTCGTCCGTTCATAAAAAAGAGTGAGTCCATAGCATTCCAGTTTGCTCTCTGCTGACACCACTGCGAACGAAAACGACGATGTTGATGTGTTCACCACCAGCTGCGCCTGTCCCGGGCTTGTACCGCAATAAACCATGAGAGCTTTTAGCGGATGTGCGTGCAGAACGGGACAATAAACTTCCAGGCCAGAACCAAGGGACGACGCCAGGCCAGCTGCGGACCACACGAGCAGCGGCCACTTGTTTTATGACCCAGGGGGACGCAAGCACTCCGGACACGTGCTGAGATGGGGCAAGTTGAATATGGTGATGGACGCTACAAAATCACACGAAGGGGGGGAGCAACAGTGCAGTCAGTGGAGAGACATCGAATCAGTCACTCGCGGATCGAGCAGTCAGTNTCACACGAAGGGGGGGAGCAACAGTGCAGTCAGTGGAGAGACATCGAATCAGTCACTCGCGGATCGAGCAGTCAGTCAGTCAGCCGGAGTCAGTCGAGGATCGAGAATGCATCACGACGTCGACCTCAGTCGGAGGCCGTCAAGCGGGACGTGCGGCGGGAAGCATCCGAGAAAAGCCAGTCAGACTTCGTCAAACGCAGAGCCCTGCGTTGGACCCGGGAAGAAGGAACTTCGAAGCCAGGCGCCGAGACGCCCACCAAGTTCGAGAGCAGTTCCAAGCCGCCAGCCGAGGGAATTCAGCGCTGCAGTGTCAGATAAGTAGTTCTACACCAAGTGCGAAGAATCTTCCCCCCCCCCACGACGCCAGTCGCGGCGTCAAACCATACGTAGCCTACATAGGAAAAGGGAGGGAGTTTGTCTCTTGAGTTCATGTACCAGTTAACCTGTTCAAGCAACAATAAAACTCGATTATGTGAACACACGTATAAAGTGTATGTTATTAGTAAATTGGACCTAAATTAGTAAATTGGACATTACAGTGCTTGTACAAACGATTTTGTGTTGAAGTTACAAATAGGCCTTAAATGTTAGTGAATTTTCGAAAACTGTTTAGGGAATTGCATGTGTAAACTAATATCTAGTCGGCCACCCACTACATTATGGAAATACATGTATTCAGTTCGTATGCAGCGAAGATTTCAAAATATATAAATAAACGATGTCGGGTTTTAAATTATTTATGTATTTTAAAATTTAAACACTTATTTTGTTATTTTAGAATTTTTTGGTAATTTATGGGTTTAAGGTCAAAGTTCAAGGTCACCCAGACCCAACATGATGGTTGTATGACGTCACGACATGGCGGCCGGCCGACGCCTGGCGCTTACTTCCCTGTTCCCTTGCCACAAAGTTGGCCAAACCTATCTATTGCGATATATTGATGAAGAGTAAGTTTTTTTTGTCTTTTTATGGAAAAGCATTATCGTAGATTTAGAATCCATCCCCCAAGGAACGGTATATCCTCGCAATTTTATTATTTTGTTCCACTAATAATGTGAGTGCGGCAATAATATTAATTGACAAACATAATCACATCCACATTTTTAAGGCATTTCTTAAAACTATAGTTTACAAGTCGACAAGTTTAAACAAATCGAATTGAAATGTACGTAGAGTTCTTGCCATGATTAACCCACACGACTATGAAATTTTAATTTCTTTTCAAATCTTGATTATATTTCCGTACCAGAAAAATAATAAAAAGTTAAGCTATAGCTATTTTTTTTTCACGTTTTATAATTAATGTATTTATTTTCTGCTATCCACAGAACGGTGACGCAAGAGGTAGAGAAATAATGGATGGTGGACGAGCTTCAAGATGCTGCAGAGACTCAAGTCAGAATAGCAGGGCTTATAGAAATACATGCTCGTAAAGATGGAATCACCCGAATTCGACTCGCCTCCAGAATTTTGATTGCACACCAAAAATCCCTATGTCCATTGTTTAACATTAATATGAGGTTTGTGTAAGTTTCCTGTTCACCAAATTGCAGGTTTCAGTTACGAGTCTCATGCGCGGCAGGACTGTTGAGACCTTACCAAAGTTAGCGTGCAAAATGTGGCCTCCTGGATTTTTTTTTTAAAGCAAAGAACGATGGCGTGCACGCTCAGCTGGAGGTCAGGATATCAGAACTTCCTGTGTCGTCGGGGTTGTCTCTATTCTCGGACGCCGTGGTCGCTAAGGCGTGACGCTTATGTGATTAGAAGGTCGAACCGATGATGGTTTCAGACGAACTCATTGCACGATGCCACACTTGAGTTCCGAGTCTTCCCCCATCGTAATAAAGGTATCCCTCGTATGCAGCATTCCTGCGTTTATACATAGCCATAAGGCACCCGTCTATTTAAAAAATATATTATCGGTTTTTGAGGCATCGCAGTAAGGAAGCGATAAAGACGACACTTGTACGCGCATCAAGTGCTCCGTCGCCGCTATGCGCGAGGCTCCGAACTATCGTGTTGGCTTTCCGACGTACAACATTTAATGTGGGACTTCAAGCGTTGGCACTACAGTTTTATTGCTGGAACGTTTGTAGCAGAATTCAGAGCAGAGTCGTGTACTAGTTTCTCAAGTATTCACCCATAATGTTTTAAGTTGTAACAGTATGAAGATGTCGTATTGGGCCATTCCTGAACAAAGTAGGGTTTGTAATAAGCGTGGTATTTAGAAAGTTTGATTGCATCCTGCTCTGAATNTTGGGCCATTCCTGAACAAAGTAGGGTTTGTAATAAGCGTGGTATTTAGAAAGTTTGATTGCATCCTGCTCTGAATTGTTATTTTTATTGTATGGAAACAGATTGTGTACACGTCAATAGTTTGTTTTAAAAACGTGTATTACGTACTGCAACCCAAATTGCGCGCCAGGTAGACGAGTGTTGCAAGTCAATAGAGCACAAAATGCTTCATCTTTGTTTGGTATACTTCTTTCTTGTTTGAGTCGCAGGATGAACATACAACATACGCACATTGCATAGCCGGTTGTGAATAGGAGATAGGTTACATCCTCTCCTCAGTAGCATTAACCACAGGAAGTAGAGGCCGTTTTCTTAGAACAAACATGGGTATGTTTCTGTGTTTGCAATCTGCGTTAGGGACAGACTTCATCTATGACAGTTCAGCGCCTTGCTCACACAGACAGTTGTGAATGTTATGGGCGCACTGTTGAATAATGAGCTGTCTTCCTGCACGCCACGTAAATAGATAGCCTCTGTGAAGCACGGGACTATCTGTAACAAGTAAAGGATTACCATAATATCGGATGGTTACGCATTAAAATGCTAAATATTATTAAACCTCTGGACGATTGTAGGCCCATACCCATTTATTGCTCAAACCAGGTTCATGGGTTCGTACCTTCTGTTGTTCTGGAATATTAACTGGCTACACGTTTGGTTTTCCCAAAACATAAAACCTATTTTAAAACCTGGTTATCACCTTATTTTAAAATGCGAAAAGGTGTGGAATCTTTTAAATACATTTTATTAATTGCTAGCGAACATAAATTGAATAAGATTTTAATTTCAAATACTTTATCAAACAGGATACAGATGATTATAATTATACGCGAAACTCTAAGCTAATCATATACTAATACAAAATTGCCCAATTACTTGGGCTCAAATCTTCAAGTAAAGTTGGAAGATAATTAACTTACGACAAGTGATAGGGTAGGTAAAATACTAAAAAGACTAATATGCTTTGTTAAGGATGACGTGAAAATAAATCCTTAGTTGCATATATCATAAATGAACCCGATTGCTATGCACATAGGAGGTGGTGGTCTTCCGAGTTCCCTAACCTTGATAGACAGTAGATCAGGAGTTACATAAGTGAAAATAACTGTGGTTGTTGTAAAAAATAATATAGTCAGTATGATATCAAACATTTGGGAAGACTTAATTAAGCTAATGAATGAATCTGCTATGCCACCGCCGGCTGTTTCCCGCAAGCAAACATAAATGTGAGGTCTGCGTTGTTGATCATATTTGTGCGTTCCTTGTATTCCTATTATGTTTTATTGCAGCTGTCATCGTGTCACGATTTCATAATACAGTAAAAATGAAAGTAAGATGAATTTTACTGTAATTCTGATAACATGCGTGAACAAACTGGGTACTAAATAGAAACTGACCAAACACAACTATTGTTATGTTGTTTCTGATTTAAAGAAGGCATTTAAATCAATTATTTTGAAGAATTAGGTTTTTTTTCACCAAGGATATTGTCACAAGTATGCATCTGTCATTTAAACTTAATTTTATTTCAAAAATAATAATACTGAAATGTTAGGTAGCTTTCGTGTGACTGCAAAAGAAGATCCGTCGAACGTGCAGTTACACGTCAGTGCGATCGGTCGATGGCGCTTTGACCTGCTACCTTCCGCTCGCGATCCATACCTGCACCGAAGGTCAAAATACCGCAGTAGAGCTGGCCTTGTGCACATCAGACTAGTTACGAACTTCGCTCCACTCAGAATAAAAAATATAAAAACCTGACGAAAATTTTGTTAATCACGCTTTCTTACCGAGAAGTAATCGACAGGGCATGTTTACATAAAATACGCATAATAACACCGAACATACTTGAGAAGACCTGCGTGATCATAAAGAGAGAAGTCGCGTCTTAAAGCTAGTCATTTGTGTCCAGAAGTTTCAACAGTTGTGCCTAATGTGCGCTTGAGCGAGCCGGCGAGTCAGCTGATTTGAGAACTAGGTGACGTGATGGCAGAGTGCGCAGTTCAGTGGATTTGGCGATTGATGTCTGTGGCATTAGGGTGCCGAGAGCTGAGTGACCTTGTCACTGTAATGTGTGTGGAAGTTATGTTAGTGGACTATTCTCATCATGGTAACACTGTATGCGTGCCATGACTTTAGAGAATATTTCATATACTACGCGGCTAACAATTCAGACTAATTAAGCCTACGAGNCTGTATGCGTGCCATGACTTTAGAGAATATTTCATATACTACGCGGCTAACAATTCAGACTAATTAAGCCTACGAGACAGTAGAGACAATAGAAAAGTTAAATTAGAGACTGATATTTTCAGTATGTACTGTCTAGTGTAGTGTATTGAGATATTAACTGTGCGTTTTCATACCAAATCCAACCAAATTCTTGTGTTCAGAAGGGTAATATAGTAACAATTAACGGCTGTGATACTCATCATGGTATTTATATATCTTGGTGTAGATAAATAATACAATTTAATAATCCATGTACTATGTAATCTATGTAATTAAAAACCAAAGCGCCATTCTTTTACGAACATGGCTGCACATAAATCTTGCCACTACATAGCCTACACAGTGTAAGTTGTGGCTGTGGTCCTCATCCAATTATTTAAAAACCGGAATTATGTTTTGGATGGCAACATTTGAGTGTATTGAAATTTTTTGTGGGAGAGTTGGGTATTGTACCAAAAAAAGTTTCTTGAATCCTTTAATGTTCCTTTTGTATTTTGTAATTATAAGGTCGTTTTGGCATTTTGCCATTCGTTGCCTTCTGTTTTTTATAAATTGGAAAGTATTTTAATTCTTTAATTCTATTTTTTTATTCTTTGGTGAACTTTTTGCTGTAGTTGAGTTTCCTGTAATAATTGTTTATTGTTCCATTTATATCACAGTAGTTTCATGTTTCTTGTAAAGTGGACTTGTCATATGTGCGGAGTATTATATCACCGCTTTTACAATTTCGTTTCATGTTCTTTTACATATAGTATATACAGGTATATATCTGTTCATACATACATGTGATTATATACATACATATATAGACACATACACACATATAACTGATTTTGTTATTTTATGTATATTTTAGTTTTTCTTATTAGGCACTTATCATTTCCGATGTTTATCCGTCCGTAGGCAATGGGAAGTGAAGAGTAATTGCTGACTGCAGTATCTATTGATGAATGATGTTGCTGATAAACTGAAACTGCAACGCCTATTAAATTCATTACTAAGATATGGACGTNGTATCTATTGATGAATGATGTTGCTGATAAACTGAAACTGCAACGCCTATTAAATTCATTACTAAGATATGGACGTAGGAAAATTGTAGTTTTATTCAAAATCACTTTACAATGATTCTTATTGAAAGAAAACTTTTTGCCGATGCGAGTAATTTGTTATGTAAAATAAAAAGGCTGGAATGTACATTATTACGTTGTTGCGGGAATTTTTGGGAGTCAAATATGATGTCACATGCAATGCATTATAATAGCAAAGACGACGTGCATTACAGGGAAGTCATTCCAAGCGGAAATAAAAAATATAATCTTCTCAAGTGCAGGTCTCAGCTGTGTAGAAATCGAAGTGAACAGGAAGTTGCTTTTTTGTATTTCTCATGGGCGGCCTGCATGAATTGCCCTATCCTGCCGTGAAGGAGAGACGCAAATGGAAAGCCAGAAAGCAAGAAGTGCAAATAAAATCATGAAAGCGCAACGAGGGGAACGAGAAGCTACTATCGCAAAACAATCGCGACGAAGTGGGTCGTCCTTGACCATGGAACTTGTTACTGCCTCCTACAGTTGGCCAGGTAATTCCCAAGCTGGGGAACGGGGAGATGGATTGCTAAATCGGAATTCTTGGACTAGTCTGGAAGTTACTATGTTACACGGGTATTTTTCCCAAGTGCAAGCTCATGCTTGGGCTAAAAACCTGATTCATACGTTTGACGTTCACACTGAACAAAGCCGGAAGTCAGATACCACAGGAACTGCGGTAGTATAGTAGTCAGACTGCTCGCCTCCCACCAAGGCGAACGNCAAAGCCGGAAGTCAGATACCACAGGAACTGCGGTAGTATAGTAGTCAGACTGCTCGCCTCCCACCAAGGCGAACGAGGTTCAATTTCAGGCAGGGTTAACAGGATTTTTGCATGTGGGAAACGTGGCGGACGTTTCCGTTGGCCAGCGAGTTTTCTTGGGATACTCACGTTTACTTCGGAGCTGCTGTGGCTGAGAGGTTAGTCTGCCTCGCCTCCCACCAATGCTAACCGGGTTCAATCCCCGGCCGGGCCACTCCCGGGAAGTGTGAATCGTGCCGGACGATGCCACTGGTAGGTGGATTTTCTCTGGGAGATCCCGTTTCCCCCGCCCTTGCATTCCTCCGCTACTCCATCCTTACTTTATCCCATAAAAATTTCATGAATGTGATGACCGCAAAATAATTTTATAGTCACGCTAAATTGATTATCCATCTGCAAATAAAATTTTTTCGTATAAAGTAAATTCGTGCTTACCGCAACAAATTTTGGAAGGGGAATTACCATAAAACTATCACCAAAACATTTTTTATGTGCAAACTCTCTGCACAGTGTCCAAACTCAAATTTGGCAAAGGGTTGATAATTTAGTGTACACCATGGTGGTTTCGTCTGTGATTTTGGTCGTATTATGTTCCTTTTACGAACGCAGTAACATTAAACCTGCACAATGCACGCATTCGGCTCATTATTACATTAGGAAATGGAGCAACTTCCGTGCGCTCGTATAGCCATGTTCTTTGTAAACAAAATCTAATATCCGAGATTTGTACTGGAAAACAAAATTGATGAAGAAGTTGCCAACCAAATTAATTTACTGTAAAGGTAAAATGAACACATTTTAGGCGTATATACCTGTACGTTACCGTACTGCACTACGATGACCTTTNACCAATGCGAACCGGGTTCAATCAGTAGACATACATTTGAAATAAAAATGAGTCTACCCTCCCTTTTAATTAAGCTAACACACATTCTTTAAATTAACCTAGATTCGAGAGAGCTAAAATTTGGTTGATTTCTAGTTAAAAAACGCGCGCACTGTGATTTCAGTCCATGAATCATTCGCCCTTCATACCGCGTGCAGTTGATGCGCAAGGCTGGCGGTACGTAGAATGTTGTAGGATGTATATACACTAATGTGTCTGACGGAAAATGAACGAAACTACTTTCACGTCATATAATCCGTGTTGTAGCGTTAATGGAATAATGCCATATAATTAATTTTATTTTGAATTCTCTTTGTGCTAGAAAATCGGCACAAAGTCAAANGCGTTAATGGAATAATGCCATATAATTAATTTTATTTTGAATTCTCTTTGTGCTAGAAAATCGGCACAAAGTCAAAACACACGCACACGATTTGCACCAGAATTTGCCTGGACGGGAAAACAACGTGCTAAAAGCCACCACTTTCCTGCATGCCTCTAGGTTCGAACCCATGGCTTGCAGAACGCGAACTAATTCTCAATAATTTGTGCCAACACTTTCTCGACAAAAAAATTCTGGCAAAGAAGCTACAAATTTTATATTTTACTGTCGTTAATGTAAACAGTGGGGTACAGATTTCATAATAAATGCATTAGAAATTTATTGCGGTTTATTTTATAATTTACTTCCAAAACGTACACAAATTTTTTTTATTGTTACCTATCTACGACTTTCATAACTATCGTTTTGTTAATTAATCTCGTAGAGTATATTTAATTTTCTGTTTATGCATATTTCGTTGCAAATAAAGTTAAATACATTTAAAGAATATTTATTCACAATTTTTGTAACCGTAACCATTATACATGAAAAACCGTTGAATTATGAGAAAAAACGGGGTGTTCACCTTTCCAAAAGTCTCGGCGGACAAGTGAAAGCACAGTCTAGGAGAACAGAATTATGTTTTCCTTATTGTCTGTGTAAACATCTATTGTGACGTTTCGGCGAGGTCTGTGGACGTGTGAATCATGCACCAGACGTAATGAACAGATACGGAGAAGAGGCGTTCCGCAGAATGAATTGCCGGGCTAGCTGACGCCGTGCTCTTCAACTGACCTTGCGAGAGCCGAGCGCCTTGACCTTGGAAAGGTGCCTCGCGCCATCTAGAATGACGAGGCTACTTAACGTTACGGAGAACATAATAACACAGAAGTGAAACAGCCGCTTATATTGCGAACTTCAGCTGCACACGCCAGCAACATGGCGTCATTGGCAAGCGAAATGTTGGATCTCCGTCCGCCAATCAGCGCCTTGTAACCTACTAGCCAGCCGGCAGCCCAGCTTATAGGAAGCATTTCGAAGCCTGCAGTAGCCAATTAGAAACAAGGCCCGTTCTAGAGGCCTTGGGGGTCGTGGTAATGCAAAGGCTAGATCACTAGCTTCCCACCAAGGTGAACTAGGTTCGATTCCCGGTTGGATCGCTCCCGGACTTTGGCCTTTGATAATCGTGCCGGATGATGCTGCTAGTCGGCGGGCTTTGCCAGGGATCTCCCGTTTCCCACGCCCTTGCNGCCTTTGATAATCGTGCCGGATGATGCTGCTAGTCGGCGGGCTTTGCCAGGGATCTCCCGTTTCCCACGCCCTTGTATTCCGTCGCTGCTCCAAACTGACCTCGCTTCACCCTCACCAGCTCTCAAGTATTGATGGGAGCATTCGAGTTAAATATATAAAATTATTCGATTCCTACAAATTATCGAAACATCTCGAATGATGACCAAAGTATTCAAAAAATTTTATCCCAGCGATCTAGCTGAGTGATTCAGTATTCACGTACAACACATATTCTTTGTTTATGAGTACTCAAATTCTCATTGAAATGTTACATCGTTTGTTCCACGTTTGTTTTTAAATATTTGCATATCTCGGAAATTAGGATTTTTTGCCCCATCTCGTGGAGTGGTGTATTATTGTTGGACTTCGAAAAATTTCAAGTATCGGAGAATGTAAAATTGAGTGTTCGTTCAGAATTGTGCATATAATTTGTTGTATTTTAATTACCTGTACAGATTTGGAATTTATATATTGTAATCAGATTATTAAAAGTATGAAGTTCAGTGGGGAAAATAGGAAGTCTGGAATTGTTAAAATAAATATCACAAGATTTTATTATTTGATTTTAAAAATTCATATTAACCTTATTGCTTGCATTTATTATACTTGGTCGTCTGGAACCTGGATAGTCATTATGTTCAGCGAAATTTGCAGCCAGTCGACCGCGTCATCTTAATATAATCATGATAAAGAAAACATATCGTACAGAATAAATCATTGAGTACTGGAAAAGACGAATACCACCATGGCACCACGGAACTTGCCAGTTCCTGGATTCAAGCTGCGAGAGAAAGTTCTCGATTATTATAAGTATCCCAATATAGAATAATACATTCTTGAAAATATTCTACTCGGCTCATCACTATTGTCAAGAGCCGGATGTTAAGACCCGCCCAAACCTCTCGACTAGACTCTCCGGTGCCTCGCGCTGCCAGTCAGAGCGCGGGCACGCCAACATCAAAGTAACAGCCACGACGTTACGTCTGCGTGTATGGTCAGGTCAGGTCACGCTTACTTCCAACTTTTCTGAAACCCTGTTTTAGTTCTGCTTTCAGGATATTCCTCCGCCCCATGCATAAAAAGCTTAACCGAGCCTAGAAAATGACACCAAAGGGACAATGCACTGCATTCTTGCACACTCACTTTAATAATATTCTACATAAGAACTATTACTTACTGGGCATTACCAACACACATATTTTTTAAAATGTTTTAATATTTATTATGAATAAAATATAAAAATTTATGGACACAATATACATAAAGTGCGATTGTAACCACACGTTAGGTACTTTTATGTTAACAGCAGTATAAAACGTTTGTAATACATGATATATTTAGGAAAGAACCGAACTCATCATACATGGAGTGATTTTTCAAAGGTTTAATTCAAAAAGTGTGAAGAACCCNTTAATGTTTTAATATTTATTATGAATAAAATATAAAAATTTATGGACACAATATACATAAAGTGCGATTGTAACCACACGTTAGGTACTTTTATGTTAACAGCAGTATAAAACGTTTGTAATACATGATATATTTAGGAAAGAACCGAACTCATCATACATGGAGTGATTTTTCAAAGNGCCTTTGATAATCGTGCCGGATGATGCTGCTAGTCGGCGGGCTTTGTCAGGGATCTCCCGTTTCCCACGCCCTTGCATTCCGTCGCTGCTCCAAACTGACCTCGCTTCACCCTCACCAGCTCTCAAGTATTGATGGGAGCATTCGAGTTAAATATATAAAATTATTCGATTTCTACAAGTTATCGAAAAATCTCGAATGATGACCAAAGTATTCAAAAAATTTTATCCCAGCGATCTAGCTGAGTGATTCAGTATTCACGTACAACACATATTCTTTGTTTATGAGTACTCAAATTCTCATTGAAATGTTACATCGTTTGTTCCACGTTTGTTTTTAAATATTTGCATATCTCGGAAATTAGGATTTTTTGCCCCATCTCGTGGAGTGGTGTATTATTGTTGGACTTCGAAAAATTTCAAGTATCGGAGAATGTAAAATTGAGTGTTCGTTCAGAATTGTGCATATAATTTGTTGTATTTTAATTACCTGTACAGATTTGGAATTTATATATTGTAATCAGATTATTAAAAGTATGAAGTTCAGTGGGGAAAATAGGAAGTCTGGAATTGTTAAAATAAATATCACAAGATTTTATTATTTGATTTTAAAAATTCATATTAACCTTATTGCTTGCATTTATTATACTTGGTCGTCTGGAACCTGGATAGTCATTATGTTCAGCGAAATTTGCAGCCACTCGACCGCGTCATCTTAATATAATCATGATAAAGAAAACATATCGTACAGAATAAATCATTGAGTACTGGAAAAGACGAATACCACCATGGCACCACGGAACTTGTCAGTTCCTGGACTCAAGCTGCGAGAGAAGGTTCTCGATTATTATAAGTATCCGAATATAGAATAATACATTCTTGAAAATATTCTATTCGGCTCATCACTATTGTCAAGAGCCGGATGTTAAGACCCGCCCAAACCTCTCGACTAGACTCTCCGGTGCCTCGCGCTGCCAGTCAGAGCGCGGGCACGCCAACATCAAAGTAACAGCCACGACGTTACGTCTGCGTGTATGGTCAGGTCACGCTTACTTCCAAATTTTCTGAAACCCTGTTTTAGTTCTGCTTTCAGGATATTCCTCCGCCCCATGCATAAAAAGCTTAACCGAGCCTAGAAAATGACACCAAAGGGACAATGCACTGCATTCTTGCACACTCACTTTAATAATATTCTACATAAGAACTATTACTTACTGGGCATTACCAACACACATATTTTTTAAAATGTTTTAATATTTATTATGAATAAAATATAAAAATTTATGGACACAATATACATAAAGTGCGATTGTAACCACACGTTAGGTACTTTTATGTTAACAACAGTATAAAACGTTTGTAATACATGATATATTTAGGAAAGAACCGAACTCATCATACATGGAGTGATTTTTCAAAGNCAGTATAAAACGTTTGTAATACATGATATATTTAGGAAAGAACCGAACTCATCATACATGGAGTGATTTTTCAAAGGTTTAATTCAAAAAGTGTGAAGAACCCGCGTGCTCTGTCTGCGTCCAGTCACAACTTCACGCGGTGAGATCTACCTCACGCAGAGGTTACGCACAAGAGGGGCCAAAGGTGAAAGGACCTTCTGATTATAGTGAATTGTAAACCACTCGACTACCGTTTCGATCCTCAAATTGTGAGCGGTACTACTTGTGGGCGTGGAATCGTTCAGCCTTCTCTGTGAATGAGCTTGGCGCCTAATAGCTATGTTACATGGTCTGCCATACTATCTGGTACACAATCCAACCTGGATTGCAGCCATTATACAGTCGAATTTACTGCCGGTCTTCTTATTACAGGTTTGCTAACTGGGTACGTCCTCAATGTAGGCCTACTAGGTTTCATAGTTGTACGAATCATGTTATTGTTTTGCAAACTGCTGTGCTTCTCGTGGCTACAAGTGAAATGAGCAGATAACTCATGGCGATTAAAACTTCATTTTGATAATGCAGGACTGCGTCCATTGGGTGTAAATACATTCAGATGGCTCTAAGAAAAAACCATCTAGTAAAATTGATAGCATCTTTGGAATAATACTTGAAAGGACACTTCACACAACCTCACCACCTTAATGAAAATATAGTGATTTGCACGTTTCACAAACCTTACTTTTTAAAACTGCTCCGCTGGTTTAACGTATAACTGCGACAAGGTGCAAAGGATAAAATTATTTTTTATTACTCAGTTTCCCAGTTATGAAACAAATTAATTACAATTATTTTTGTTTTGAATGAGTTCTACAGTTTATGCTTCGAAATGACTTTATTATAAGACACTTAACAAGCATGGCAATATTTTTAAGTGTATGCTTATGCGTATATGAGTTTGCTTGTGTGGGTGTGTGCGTACGTGTGTGTTTCATGTGTGTTTTTACACTACCATTTGAATTATTTGAAATAACNTTGCTTGTGTGGGTGTGTGCGTACGTGTGTGTTTCATGTGTGTTTTTACACTACCATTTGAATTATTTGAAATAACAACAAACTGAACTGTTCCAGTTTTTTTTTATAAAAATGCTGCTTTTTATTTTTGCAAAGGTGAGAAATTTTAAGAATTATGTCCATATGTTTTCTCAGTGTGCCTTGCTCTGGTAGCCTAAGCCAGCTGTTATCCTATAATATGAATATGACATGCCAACTTACACAGAAAATGTTACATTTATCGGCGACATGTGGCACAGCGAGTGCGACAGCAGTTTTCTCGTTATAATGTTTAACTGTCATAGAAACTAGGTACCCGTGAAAAGGAGACAGTTTCAGTCCAATATCAACGAAATCAAGGTTTATTCTTCTCAGGTTGTGAACAAAACGAAATGTTTTACGAGAGAGTTTAGCATAGGAAACATTTCCGCCGCTTGGTGCGCTGGTATTCCAGAGTCGTCGCTTTTAAGCTGAGGGTAAACCGAGAAATTATTTTTAAAAGTACGTAAAAGTTCGTGTTTCACTCGAATTGTGACGTATACTTGTCCAAGCAAAATTTTAAATTTTAACTTTATTTCGCAACTTTTTTTCACGCCCTGCAATGGTGTTGCCAATAGCAAGCAGTAAAAACACAATTGTGTTTGTCATCGAACCTTCGTAAGCAATCTTATTTCAATGGAAAAACATTACGAATTTAAGTGCGAAATAAATACAGCCGTCATCAAAAATAACTTCGTACTTTTATCCTTTTCCTTAATGAAACTGCACAGGTAAGCCATAAAAATAGTGCTTTTAACCATTCCAANAACTTCGTACTTTTATCCTTTTCCTTAATGAAACTGCACAGGTAAGCCATAAAAATAGTGCTTTTAACCATTCCAATATATTTTTTTCCATTTAGTTATCATATTTGAATAATATAATTTGTAAGCGAACGTTAAGGTAAAGCCAGTTTACTACATACTATTAAGCCATATGTGATCATATTTCGTTATATTTACACTCTCATGTTTAGAACAAAGTTTATAAATTTCCTGCCGACCTCCTGTGGCGCAGTCGGTTGATGCGCAGCCGGTCTGCGGTGCGGGAGGATCTAGGTTCGAATCAGAGGTAAGGCATAGGTTATAGATTAAGTTGGGTCATAAGTAAGCTTGTTATCCGTCCCCTGATAAACCCTCATGCATAACACCGGGGGACGTTAATAAGCTCTTTCCAATTCCAACATTTTTTTACGTAAGTTCTAACAAAATACAAATATAACGATTTTACGAATAAAAAAAAATTATTTGATGAAAATTGCAATTACCTCTTTTATTTACATACAAAACAAAAATAATAAAATCTGGTACACATGCAACACCAGAGTTCCCTGGTGGCTACAATATTTTTGCCAAACTAAAAGTTTTGAGATTTTCAAACTGAGAGGAATAACTCTTAACGAAATCAAGCCGATTGTTATACGTCAACCTTAATTTAACAGAGAGTTTCACAGTTATTTTCTTTCGTGGGTGGTTCCATAGCAGTCCATTTTTGTTCTGCTCAAACTGTACATTCCACTACCACGGTTATTGTATCATCTTTGCGGACAATAGTCACACGTCACTTTCGTTTGCGTATAGCCATCTGTCATATTTTATTTTTTTCTCATCTCTCACAAAACCAGTTGACGTCCTCAACANCTTTCGTTTGCGTATAGCCATCTGTCATATTTTATTTTTTTCTCATCTCTCACAAAACCAGTTGACGTCCTCAACAAAGTGGTTACAAAAACATCATATTATGTGAGAAGTCCAAGGTTCAAATCACGAGTAAGCCATACATGCGTATATCATTTATAGCTATAATTTGAGCTTTATTTTAGTGTTTAAGCAGCACGCGATAAGACCACCCGCATAACATTGAAAAAAACTGATAACAATTAAAGAAACACATTACAATTCAAAGAAGAGAGAGAAATCACACTTCGCTATCCTTCAAAATGTGCCTGGCGAGTATCGAATGCTTGCTACCTCTGGTAGATAATTTATGTGCCGTAGGGAAATACACATGTCTGTNCTTTCGTTTGCGTATAGCCATCTGTCATATTTTATTTTTTTCTCATCTCTCACAAAACCAGTTGACGTCCTCAACGAAGTGGTTACAAAAACATCATATTATGTGAGAAGTCCAAGGTTCAAATCACGAGCAAGCCATACATGCGTATATCATTTATAGCTATAATTTGAGCTTTATTTTAGTGTTTAAGCAGCACGCGATAAGACCACCCGCATAACATTGAAAAAAAAAACTGATAACAATTAAAGAAACACATTACAATTCAAAGAAGAGAGAGAAATCACACTTCGCTATCCTTCAACATGTGCCTGGCGAGTATCGAATGCTTGCTACCTCTGGTAGATAATTTATGTGCCGTAGGGAAATACACATGTCTGTNATGTGCCTGGCGAGTATCGAATGCTTGCTACCTCTGGTAGATAATTTATGTGCCGTAGGGAAATACACATGTCTGTTAATACACTATTAGAGGTTTCAAAGAGAAGAGAGGTTTCTCACTGCAAAAATGGAAATTAAAAACATTCATAATGACTTCAAGTACTACACGAACAAGGGTGTTTAATTTTCTCCCTCGGAATTTTTATCCAAAGAAAACGTTCTCCGCGTGTTAAAATTTTTACACTATATCTTACCAAACATTTGTTTCGCTGCGAGCTATTTAATGCTGTATTATTACTAGACGTGTGCAGTTGCAAAAGCAGTTCATAGTTTATTTTGAGCAGGTATGTGAAGAAGTTTCTAATTTTATCTTAAACCGAATCTGTCTACACTGCAACTGATTACAGTTATGATACTAGTGTGAAGACAATGGTGATTCTGAGAAGTTCGTGTTGTAACGACAGAACTACGGCTGTAGTAGTGAAATTATTATTTGCTACTGGTGGTACGTACAGATTTTGTAATTCGTCTGCGAAGCTGGAAAGTGAAAGCTGCAGAAGTATAAAACCAATCACGTACAAGGCTGTTCCAATTACAATTCTGCGATTTTAGCGTAAGGCTACTCTCGAAAATAAATGGTTATTGACCTGGGTTTCAAGAGTCGGGCGTCACCGCGTTTTGCTTGACCAGTCTAAAATTTCCGAGGCGTGTAAGTCAAACGGATAACAAATGAAAGGGGATGCATAAGAGTGGTTAACAAACCAGAATGAAGAACCCATATCATATTTAATATATTTCCTGGTAGATTTTTTGATATTCATTGCAATTCAGATTTGAAGTACTTTCAGTATAAGAAAAAATAACGTTCTTTGCCGGAAAATTGTCGCGGATCACGGACTAACAGACAACAGCATTAATCCTGGACCAATTCAAGTTCTGTGTATTTCAAATGGGCCGAAGAGACTTGGCTTCTTCTGATTGACTCGACACCTCGCTTGATTTCTAGGGATTTACAAATGATACGGGAAAATGAATGATTGTAGAGTTTTTTTTAATNGACTCGACACCTCGCTTGATTTCTAGGGATTTACAAATGATACGGGAAAATGAATGATTGTAGAGTTTTTTTTAATGCAGGCATTGTTAGTGAAAGGTCTACAGGTTGTGCGCTTCACACTTGATAAAATTGCCGAGTTAAGAAAGTGTTTCGTTAAACTAACGTTATGAATAAACAGCAGGCTAAGAAATTTTATACACATGTCTACTAGAACTTATTGCATTCAG
This sequence comes from Clitarchus hookeri, assembly GCA_002778355.1. Taxonomy (NCBI): domain Eukaryota; kingdom Metazoa; phylum Arthropoda; class Insecta; order Phasmatodea; family Phasmatidae; genus Clitarchus; species Clitarchus hookeri. The sequence continues at coordinate 151,703 of NQII01005523.1, forward strand.
TAGAACTATAGGCATTTTTCCAACACTTATTAAAACTGAAAATGTCTGTAATGAGGGGAAATTACGACTTCGCCATATGACCGGCAGTANACTTATTAAAACTTAAAATGTCTGTAATGAGGGGAAATTACGACTTCGCCATATGACCGGCAGTACAAAGTTAGTTTATATAACTTATGTTCATTGAATGGCAACTGTGAGCCGACTGACACGGGAAGAGCAATCGATTCTGTACTCTAGGTGTGAATAACAACCAGTCTAGTAGAACAGAAGAGCGCGGGCGATACTCACAATCCGACTGTCGGAAACATCCGAGTTCTGACAAGTATGCCAGAGGAAGCTAAAAAAACTAGGTTTTGGCCCATTTAAAATACACAAGTCTTTGATCAGCTATTTAATGGGAACCTTCCACCGTGATATTAGATTATTCGTTATTCCAGCTTGCTTACGTTTTTAAAAAAGAAAATTCCGGAATTATCCCAATACCCAATTAGCTATTGACGTTACACTGCAGTACAGACCAGACAAGGGAACTACGAAATCATAAGAGTGCCAACCATCACAGAGGAAATATAAGATCCCGCCCTCTCTCTTCTAGTATATCTATTCCCACTAATAAATAGCATAATTCCTACCTGCCTGTCTCCTGTAGCATTTTATATTAATGCATGCAAGATTTTAAATTATTTTCTGTCGAAAGTTTTGTACGGCGTCTATGCCGGTTTTCCCATTTTTCTTCTTAGTTATAGGCCAACTATAGTTACATGTAGGGAGCAATGGCCCCAAATGCAGCCATGGCTCCCCACCCAGTCCCTCTCTGCCGCGATGAATGCCCCCTTGCTCCCCTGTAGACGTTAAGAGGCTTGCCATGAGACGCAACTAGCTCGCGTCCCTACTTCGGACGTACATATAACACTTAGAATTAGGGTAGGTTAGGAATAAAAAAGTAACTCATAATTACGTAAAAGTTTCAATTGTGTCTAAATTTGGCAAAATATATATTGTGACATAAACACTAGTTCGTAGTTCAGTCTGTACTGCTGTACAAGGCCAATAGTGTTACGCACCTGCAGGCATTCCAAATCGTCTTAAACAAATATTCGCCAATTTATCANGACTCGACACCTCGCTTGATTTCTAGGGATTTACAAATGATACGGGAAAATGAATGATTGTAGAGTTTTTTTTAAATGCAGGCCATGTTAGTGAAAGGTCTACAGGTTGTGCGCTTCACACTTGATAAAATTGCCGAGTTAAGAAAGTGTTTCGTTAAACTAACGTTATGAATAAGCAGGCTAAGAAATTTTATACACATGTCTACTAGAACTTATTGCATTCAGTAGAACTATAGGCATTTTTCCAACACTTATTAAAACTTAAAATGTCTGTAATGAGGGGAAATTACGACTTCGCCATATGACCGGCAGTACAAAGTTAGTTTATATAACTTATGTTCATTGAATGGCAACTGTGAGCCGACTGACACGGGAAGAGCAATCGATTCTGTACTCTAGGTGTGAATAACAACCAGTCTAGTAGAACAGAAGAGCGCGGGCGATACTCACAATCCGACTGTCGGAAACATCCGAGTTCTGACAAGTATGCCCGAGGAAGCTAAAAAAACCAGGTTTTGGCCCATTTAAAATACACAAGTCTTTGATCAGCTATTTAATGGGAACCTTCCACCGTGATATATTATATTATTCGTTATTCCAGCTTGCTTACGTTTTTAAAAAAGAAAATTCCAGAATTATCCCAATACCCAATTAGCTATTGACGTTACACTGCAGTACAGACCAGACAAGTGAACTACGAAATCATAAGAGCGCCAACCATCACAGAGGAAATATAAGATCCCGCCCTATCTCTTCTAGTATATCTATTCCCACTAATAAATAGCATAATTCCTACCTGCCTGTCTCCTGTAGCATTTTATATTANTCTCTTCTAGTATATCTATTCCCACTAATAAATAGCATAATTCCTACCTGCCTGTCTCCTGTAGCATTTTATATTAATGCATGCAAGATTTTAAATTATTTTCTGTCGAAAGTTTTGTACGGCGTCTATGCCGGTTTTCCCATTTTTCTTCTTAGTTATAGGCCAACTATAGTTACATGTAGGGAANAGTTTTGTACGGCGTCTATGCCGGTTTTCCCATTTTTCTTCTTAGTTATAGGCCAACTATAGTTACATGTAGGGAACAATGGCCCCAAATGCAGCCATGGCTCCCCACCCAGTCCCTCTCTGCCGCGATGAATGCCCCCTTGCTCCCCTGTAGACGTTAAGAGGCTTGCCCTGAGACGCAACTAGCTCGCGTCCCTACTTCGGACGTACATATAACACTTAGAATTAGGGTAGGTTAGGAATAAAAAAGTAACTCATAATTACGTAAAAGTTTCAATTGTGCCTAAATTTAGCAAAATATATATTGTGACATAAACACTAGTTCGTAGTTCAGTCTGTAATGCTGTACAAGGCCAATAGTGTTACGCACCTGCAGGCATTCCAAATCGTCTTAAACAAATATTCGCCAATTTATCANTGCTGTACAAGGCCAATAGTGTTACGCACCTGCAGGCATTCCAAATCGTCTTAAACAAATATTCGCCAATTTATCATAAAACGACAAACGCTGTCTTATATGGGTGTACATCAGTGAGCTGCTTCCTCCCATGTTTGCGTGCAGTGGCTATGCTTAATTTCCTGTGTTTCTGCAGGTCCGACGATTTCAAGTATTTATTCAGTTTAATGTGTTTTACGTCGTGATGTAGTGTGTTTTACATAATTTTCTGATAATAAGAGATTTTGCAAAATTAGCACATCTGTTTTGAGTCTGAAATTATGAAGGCATATAGGATTCCGTATCGTATATTTTTATAATTGGCATTTAAATAATGGTTCAAATTTAACTTCAACTTCGCATATTTCCTTGAAGAATCACCAAATGCCAAAAAACATTCACATGTTGACGACTTGTATTTTTCTGACGTATTTACAGTCGCATATGGTCGATGTTACTAGGTTACATCCGGTACGTATATAAATTTTAAGGTCACCATAAGGAATTCTAGAGTTTATTTTCGCGTGTGAAGAGAGCTAAGTGGATTTCAGTCAGCGGGAGGCGTCATAAGGAAATCAGTTCACGCCTGCCTTTCTCCCTGACAACTCGCTGTTGCCCGCGCGATGGACCGCCACTGGCGGGGAAACTGTGAACTAGGATCCAACATACAATCGCCGGATGACGGAGGCAGGTTTACTGCTCCGGGTGTAAAGAGCTCTGCCTATTGTCCGCCCGTGGTTAGTTCAGTCTTTTGTTACACTCTTGAACAGCTGATAACTATCTCATTCGTAGGAAAGCAAGATTAACGTTCCGTGACGGTNCAGTCTTTTGTTACACTCTTGAACAGCTGATAACTATCTCATTCGTAGGAAAGCAAGATTAACGTTCCGTGACGGCCTCGCAGTAAGTTTTATTGAGCTATTCTCTGCCACACTGCACTTCACATGTTTTCGTATGTGTTATTGTCCTTCGTTACCTTTGTGTTTGTATAATTACACCAAGATTTGCAAATATTTAAACTGCTGCGAACTAACTAAAGTCTTCGGGAGGCAGCCCTACGAGTCTTAGCGGCCCCGCGTGTCTAGAAGCGAGTGCCGTCTACGAAGAAACAGCTTCCCTTATTATAAATATAATTTAAAAGTGTGAAAAGGAAACGGTTTTTGTATTTAAAAATGTAATTTGTTTATTTTACAGAAGNTTATAAATATAATTTAAAAGTGTGAAAAGGAAACGGTTTTTGTATTTAAAAATGTAATTTGTTTATTTTACAGAAGATGCACGTAGAGGAACTTTCCAATAATCGTTTCGTTAACCTTTTTGATGTGAACTGCAAATATTAGTTATACTTTTTATTCTGTATCACAAAAAAAAAACCTTTTTAGATGTTGAAAAAAACGAAACCGGTAAATGCTCACTTAACCTATCTTAAAGGAGTTTTATAATATCTTTAAGCATATTTATTTATTTTTTTTTAGTTGCATTAGTGTGATTTTAAACAAAGCGAACATTTTTTAGTTTCATGTTATTGATATTTCTTGCTGTGTCTTTGAGCTAGATAGTGTTTGATAGAGGCGCAGCGTATGTATATATTCCCTGTGCCCACCAATAAATTCGGTTGCACATGTTTAACGAATCGCTGCCCCGCCAGGCGACTGGCCCAAGTGCATGTTCCCGGAATAGCTGTTCAATTCCACGTGGGGTCGCTCCCGGATTTTTGCATGTGGGAATCGTGCCGAACGATGCCACTGGTCGGCGGGTTTTCTTGGGAATCTCCCGTTTCCCTTGCTCTAGCATTCCGGCGCTGCTCCGTAATCACCTCGCTTTACCCTCATCGGCTCTCAAGATCTCGATGTTAAGAACCGCCCAAATCCCTCAACTTCACTCTGGAACAACTGTAACCGCGAGTCGTCAGTGTCGCCAACTTGGCGATTTTCTCACCAGATCTGCTGATTTCAAAAGATGTACTTGTGACCAAATATCATAGTTGCGGCAAGTCAAAACGTTAGTAATTTATGTAAAATTCNTGATTTCAAAAGATGTACTTGTGACCAAATATCATAGTTGCGGCAAGTCAAAACGTTAGTAATTTATGTAAAATTCTGGTGGGAGATTTGAAAAAAGACCGATTTTTTTTCTGTTATCAGATTACCGCGCTTTTGTGTCTCCAGGATTGTTGATTTCCTCGGAATATATCATGTACTTCTGAAGAGAGCATGACAATAGGCGCATATTGAGATATGTAATACATATTTTATTGCATGGCATTATATGGTTATGGGTAGTTGTGTGTGCTCTCTCTTGTAGGAATAACAATAAGGTTTGGTGCAGTCGTAAGCAAGGTTTTGAAGGCTTGTACACTGGGAAAGTACATTAAGTATCCATTTATACAGCTTGATAGTATTATAGCACGTTTATACATATGCCTACCGAATATGTTATTAAATTATTTAAGATTTAATTTTAATTTTAATTTGTATTCCAATTTCTGACAGTGCTGTATGTATTCTATATAGTTATACATATAATATTTATGTATTCTATATAATTATATAAAAAATTTATATAGTGGTAGGCAACTGTAATAACACTATAAGCTGCGAAAACAAATATTTTGTCTTAATATAATTTGAAATGGACTAATAGGGCGTGTCGAATTTTTTGACTTCCTTTTTCAAAAAATTAGGGGGGTCAAAAAGTTGTATTTTGGTTAGCGATTCACAAATATATTTACATGAACTGGCAATTACATTGGTTTGCTTGGTAAATAGGTACTTCAATTTCGTGATATTTTCACGTTTTATGTAAAATTTGCAGCAAACTGTCATCTCTTAAGAAGTGCCTTCTTATTATTATTTATGTTTGTACTTCTGCTCTAAGGTTAAGAATATACTCATATTATACTATGACATCTGTAAAAATATTTTATGCCACTCGTAAAAGTGTTTAAACCAGCAATACTCATTTGCAGCTGAGTGCATTTTTATTAATATCATACAAATAGTGACATTTTTTTATTTATATTTTTCCAGGCACGAATAGTTTTTTCCAATTTCAAAATCTGAAAATTCGGAACCATGGCTAGTAAAAGGAAGACAAGATTGGTAACTTCCACTTACATGAGTAACTTCATTGGAACTGGTCGAGAAATGCTGCCTTCCGAACTCCCAACTCTGCGTGATGTTATAAGATATGGGCTTCTGCTAAGAGAACAGAGTGCAGGGTATATCACAAATTACCCAGCAGCCACTCTTGCAAAGGATATTTATCCAAAAGTGCTTGAACAGTGGGAGCAAGCAAACA